>JACXGJ010000114.1:27217-178146 GCA_016801105.1 Esox niger | reverse complement strand
GTTGTCGTCCTCAAACCATTCCTGAACCATTCTTGCTTTGTGACAGTGCACATTATCCTGCTGAAAGAGGCCAATGCCATCAGAGAATACCATTGCCATGAAAGGGTGCACATTGCTCCCAGTACAACATTGCCCAAAGCATCACACTGCCTCCGCCATCTTGCACATTTTCAATACTTTGTCGAGAACCCTTTACGGGCAATGACTGATTGAAGTCTGGAAAGCATGGACATCACCAAACGCTGGGATTTCTGCATTGTGATGCTTTGCCAGGCTTTTAATGCAGCTGTCTTCAGTGGTGGATTGTGGGTCTTCCTGCCTTAAGTTTTGCTTTCGGCAAGTGAAATCAATGCTTGATTGGGATGAGATCAGGTGATTGACTCAGCCATTGCAGAATATTCTACTTCTTTGCCTTAAAACCTCCTGAGTTGCTTTCGCAAAATGTTTTGGGTCATTGTCCATCTGTAAAGTTGAGGGCTATCCAATCAACTTCATTGAATTTGAATGAATCTGAGCAGACAATATGTCCCCATACACTTCAGAATTTATCCGGCTGCTTCTGTCTTCTGTCACATAATCCATAATCAGTCATGACCCAGTACCATTGAAAACCATGCCACTACATTGCCTCCACCGTGGTATACAGATGATGTGGCATGCTTCAGATCATGAGCCGTTTCTAGTCTTCTCCTTACTTTTTCTTCCCATTATTTTGATACTGGTTGATCTTAGTTTCATCTGTCCAAAGAATGCTGTTCCAGAACTGGGCTGGATTTTTAAATGTTTTTTGGCAAAGTCTAAATCTGGCCTTTCTATACTTGAGAATTATGAATGCTTTTCACCTTGTGATGAACCGTCAGTATTCTCTTGAAGTCTTCTCTTTATGGTAAACTTGGATAATGATATGCATACCTCCTGGAGAGTTTTCTTCACTAGCTGGATGTTGTGAAGGAGTTTTTCTTTACTATGGAAAGGATCCTACAATCATCCACCTCTGTTGACTTCCATGGACACCCAGGCCTTTTTGTGTTGCAGAGCTCACCAGTGTGTTGTTTTTTGCAAGACCCTATAAACAGAGCCGACTAAGAAGAGCGAATGTCTCTGACTGCCGCTTGTTAAATAACGTAGTGGTTAGCAAAGTGGACCCACAAACTATAGGTCGATTTCCTCACAGGCAAAGCGAAGTATGCCTTATGAATAATTCCGTATAGACTAATTCCGTATAAACTTTGCTATATTTATAGCGATAACATGCTATTTTCCCCCAAAAAATCCTATTTGTGTGGGAGGTAAACTTATTTGGCCAGTTTAACTGTATCAATATCAATATCATTTACGAATGGACAATTAGCTGTTGATATATATATATATGTATATATGTAGGCGTAGAGGCATAGTGTGCCCCATTTTGCAAGCACGACCCTTGATTGGGAACCCCTTTTCATATTTGAAAATGTGCAAGCATTTTAAAACTCGTATTTGTCAAGAGTTTGGGCGTGTTTGGGCGAATGTGATTGAACGTATGTGTGTGCTTCAATGTGTGTGTTCTCTTGGCTGCAGCTGGACTACTGCTATTCGCACGTATCCACTGAGACTCTTGGACAGACCCCTTCAGCATTAATTACTATGGTCATTAATCAGAGCAGGACAGATAGCTGCATAATCCTGCTGTAATGCATTTTTCTGGAGAGGGCACACAATGTTAATTGGATCTGATTGGAAATTGGTATGATGTTCCCACACTGAACATCATTAAGGTAATGATAAAAATATAGATCAATTAGTTCTTGATAGATGAACATCTTTTATACATACAGCACAAGTATCGATGTTCTGCTTCTGAGATACATACCTCAAGTGTAGGGCACAATATTATTCAAAGTATTTTTTGGTCATTAATTCTTCGCAGTTATTTTTCTATCACAGGTGTCACTTCATTATCCATTGCTTTAGTTAGGGTAGACAATAGAAAAATGACTTCCTCACAGATTCAGTGGTTTTAATCTAATATGTAATGTTTTGATAGTTTCCAATTTTTTGTGTGGCTATGACTGCCTTATCTCTCTGATTGTTGTACTGCATTCAACCTACTTTTTATCTTGTAATGAGCTTTTAATACTAGAGTATTTTATCTGTAACCAAGAGTTAAATGCATGCACCATAATGACTTGCTTGGGATCAGTTGAGAGGGTTGCAAATACTTTAGTTCTTAAAAATTTGCTAGTTTCAGGGAGCACTTTCAGATATATTTAAGACAAGCCAAAAGCTGCATTTGCAAGATTGCAGTTAGTTATGGTATATTTCCACCACCGTACAAAAGTTTGTCCATTAAAATAACATAAAATTGATCAGAAATACAGTGCAGATATTGTTAATGTTATAAATGACAATGAAAAAGCAGATTTTCAAAGGAATCTCTACATAGGTGTACAGACGCCCATTAACAGTAACCACCTTTAAAGAAGCAATAAAAGTGGCCTTGTTTAGACAACTTCAGTATCTGAAGTGTCAGCGTTTGAGATTCATGGATATTGTTATCTTAAAAAACGTTGGGGTAATAAATAGTGTCTTCTACAAAAAAAGATTGTTTGTAAGGTTTTTTGAAGAACACACCAGCCCTGCTATTGTGCAACCATCCTAGCATGCTTTTTCAGTCCAATAGGCTTTCTGAGTAGTTTCTTATGGCATAGTACAGTGACAGTGCTGGGCAAATACAGTGGGGAGAACAAGTATTTGATACACTGCTGATTTTGCAGGTTTTCCTACTTACAAAGCATGTACAGGTCTTTAATTTTTATGATAGGTACACTTCAACTGTGAGTGAATCTATAAGAAAAATCCCTACAAAATCACATTGTATGATTTTTAAATAATTCATTTGCATTTTATTGCATGCCATAAGTATTTGATTTATCAGAAAAGTAAAACTTAATATTTGGTACAGAAACCTTTTTTGCAATTACAGTGATCATATGTGTCCTGTAGTTCTTTACCAGGTTTGCACACACAGCAGCAGGGATTTTGGCCCACTCCTCCATACAGACCTTCACCAGATCCTTCAGGTTTCGGGTCTGTCGCTGGGCAATACGGACTTTCAGCTGTTTCCAAAGATTTTCTATTGGGTTCAGGTCTGGAGACTGGCTAGGCCCCTCCAGGACCTTGAGATGCTTCTTACAGAGCCACTCATTAGTTGCCCTGGCTGTGTGTTTCGGGTCGTTGTCATTCTGGAAGACCCAGCCACGACCCATCTTCAATGCTCTTACTGAGGGAAGGAGGTTGTTGGCCAAGATCTCACGATACATGGCCCCATCCATCCTCCCCTCAATACCGTGCAGTCGTCCTGTCCCCTTTGCAGAAAAGCATCCCCAAAGAATGATGTTTCCACCTCCATGCCCCACGATGTGAGATCTTGCATTGAGCCCCAGACTGAGGGACACTGACCTTCATCTTGAACTTCTTCCATTTTCTAATAATTGTGCCAACAGTTGTTGCCTTCTCACCAAGCTGCTTGCCTATTGTCCTGTAGCACATCGCAGCCTTGTGCAGGTCTACAATTTTATCCCTGATGTCCTAACACAGCTCTATGTTCTTGGCCATTGTGGAGAGGTTGGAGTCTGTTTGATTGAGTGTGTGGACAGGTGTCTTTTATACAGGTAACAAGTTCAAACAGTTGCAGTTAATACAGGTAATGAGTGGAGAACAGGAGGGCTTCTTAAAGAAAAACTAACAGGTCTGTGAGAGCTGGAATTCTTACTGGTTGGTAGGTGATCAAATACTCCTGTCATGCAATAAAATGCAAATTAATTATTTAAAATCATACAATGTGATTTTCTGGATTTTTGTTTTATATTCCGTCTCTCACAGTTAAAGTGTAACTATGGTTAAAAATTACATATCTCTACATGCTTTGTAAGTAGGAAAACCTGCACAATCAGCAGTGTATCAAATACTTGTTCTCCCCACTGTAGCTCCAGTATAGTATAACAAATCTAATTAATCTATGTGAAAAGCTTCAAAATTTACATTTCACAATTTTGTCAAAACGCTTTTTCACAGATTTTGATGTAAGGCTTTAGCTTTCAACAAACAACCATCGGATGTCACTCCCTGTTGTAGAAGAGCACAAAGAATAAAATTAGTCTCTGATGATCTGTGATTCCAGACAGCTTTGTTCACCATTAATGAACCTCAACAAATTCTGTACCCTTTGAAGAGTAAATTAATGACAAAAATAACTTTTTGGTTAAGAGAAGTGCCCACATCTGAATTACAGTAATGCAAAGCTGCTGACTGTTGAACAAAAAGGAATTTTTAAAAAGTAATGAATAATAAACTAATATACTATCAAAGTACAGAGAAACCAAGAACGAGGTTGAGGAAACAGATGTTGTTGTCTTTCACTTCACACTCTCTAATTCATGAATTGTTTCCCGTGGTTATCAGATGCAGAGCCTCACTTTGCAAAGCCTAGAATATAGTACAGTCACATCGTATGTTATTCGTATGTCTGTTAAAGTTCCAGTTGTCTATCTGAAAGCATAATCTGCAGAAATTCTAAGGTGGGAATATTTTTTGTATGTAAATAAATAGGACATTATTATGGACAGGTGCAAATAAGCAACCCTCTGGCAGCCTATTTTGTGTAAGCAGTGAGTGAGTAAGACCCTTTGTTAAACAGCATAGTGGTCAGAGAAACGGCCCTGTAAACTATATTCTCACAGGCGAAGTGACAAATGCATTATTAATTATTCTGTATAGATGAAAACTTCGCTGGCTAAAACCTTCAGTATCTATGTTATAGTAGGTTTGAAATAAAACAGTTTACGATTATATTGCAACTGTTTCTTGTGGTACACATCCGTGCATGCGTTTTGGGTCAGGATAGACAAACACATCTGCTGGCTACAACATATAGTTAGTTACGTTATAGTAAGCCTTAACTAAAACTGCATACGGTTATATTGCGACTGTTTCTGGCATGGAAAAGTTCATCTTCAGTTCCACTAGCAATTGCTCAATTCCTAGGACGTTAGTAGATACTAGTAAGCCTATTACTGGCTAATGCACTGTTAAAATGGCCAGTGGTTCATAGACGCCATTTGGTAGTTGTATTTACTAGTTCACAGACATTTTCAAGTTTTCACTACTTAAACATAGACCGATCAGCCATAACATTATAACCACTGACAGGTGAAGTGAATAACACTGATCATCTTGTTATCATGGCACCTGTCAGTGGGTGGGATATATTAGGCAGCAAGTCAACATTCTGCTCTCAAAGTTAATTTGTTAGACGCAGGACAAATGGGAAAGCGAAAGGATCTGAGCGACTTTGACAAGGGCCAAATTGTGATGGCTAGACAACTGGGTCAAAGCATCTCCAAAATTGCTTCACTTGTCAGGAGTTCCCAGTCTGCAGTGGTTAGTACCTATTAAAATTAGACCAAGGAAGGAAAAGCGGTAAACCGGTGACAGGGTCATGGGCGACGAAAGCTCATTGATGCATGTGGGGAGCAAAAGCTGGCCCATGTGGTCCGATCCAACAGAATAGCTACTCAGAACACACAGTGTCAGAACACCCAATGCATCGCAGTTTGTTGCCTATGTGCCTAAAATGGGCATGTGAGCATCAGAACTGGATCACGGAACATTGGAAAAGGTGACTTGGTCTAAAGATTAACGTTTTCTGTTACATCACATGGATGGCCAGGTGCGTGTGCTTCACTTACTAGGATAAACTATGGGAAAAGGGCAATCCGGCCGAGACGGTGCAATGCTTTGGGGGTAATGTTCTGCTGGGAAACCTTGGGTCCTGCCATGTGGATGTTACTTTGACACGTACCAACTACCTAAACATTGTTGCAGACCATGGGCACCCTTTCATGACAAGGCTATTCCGATGGATGTGGCCTCTTTCAGCAGGATAATGCGCCCAGTCACAAAGAAAAATGGACCGATCCATGGAGGCCCCACCTCGCAACTTACAGGACTTAAAGGATCTGCTGCTAAGGTCTTGGTGGCAGATATCCCAGCACACCTTCAGAGGTCTAGTGGAGTCCAGGCCTTGATGGGTCAGGTGGCAAAGGGGGGACCTACACAATATTAGGCAGGAGGTCATAATGTTATGGCTGATCGGTGTAATGCACAGTTGTGATCATCATTAAGGCGATGCTCCTGTCAGCATCATGCGGGTAGCAAGCTTCTTACTGTTTGTGTGGCTGCTGAGTGCTACCTCTCCCATATTTGATAGTAGTTTCGATAGTAGTTTTACAAACATTACTGTTAACTTTTCTGTTAAGTAGTTTTAACACCCCATCTTTAAAAGTGATGTCAACTGTCAGTACTGTAGCCGGTTTGTTGTCACCATGTGACTGCTCCCCTCTAAAACCTCTGAAATGAAACGAGAATAGTGATTTGCAGTTTGCGAACGATTCATTCATTTTAAATTTCTCTTTTTAGTGATTGGTACGTACAAGTCCTTTTTTCTAGTGATTCGTTCAATTGTATTGTTCATTTGAACATTTGAAAGCAGATTACTAACATGATCACTTGCTTCATACCTGATCCTCCAGCTCAGTTCTCCGATCAACGTCTATGTCTGCAGTTTGCCAATGAACTTTTTAATAATTCAGAGGAGAACTGGGTGAACGTGTCGTGGTCAGGTGAGACCAAATTTGAGGCCTTTGGCATCAATTCAACTCGCCGTGTTTGGTGGAGGAGGAATGCTGCCTATGACCCCCAAGAACACCAACCCCATTGTCAAACATGGAGGTGGAAACATTATGCTTTGACTGAGTTTTTCTGCTAAGGGGTCAGGACAACTTCACACCATCAAAAGGGACAATGGAAGTGGCCATGTACCGTCAAATCTTTGGTGAGAACATCCTTCCCTCAGCCAGGGCATTGAAAATGGTGGTGGATGGGTATTCTAGCATGACACAGCCAAGACAACAAAGGAGTGGCTCATGAAGAAGCACACTAAGGTCCTGGAATGGCCTAGCCAGTCTCCTGACATTTATCCCATAAAAAATATGTGAAGGGAGCTGAAGGTTCGAGTTGTCAAATTTCAATCTCAAAACCTTAATGACTTGGAGAAGATCTGCAAAGAGGAGCGAGAACAAAATCCCTCCTGAGATGTGTGCAAATCTGGTGGCCAACTACAAGAAACATCTGACCTCTGTGATTGCCAACATGGGTTTTGCCACCAAGTACTAAGTCATGATTTGCAGAGGGTTCAAATACTTATTTCACTCATTAAAATGCAAATATATTTCTACAATGTTTGACGTGTTTTTCTGGATGTTTTTGTTATTCTGTCTCTCACTGTTCAGATACACAAACCATTAAAATTATAGACTGATGATATATTTTTCAGTGGGAAAACGTACAAAATCAGCAGAGGATCAAATACTTTTTCCCCTCACTGTATTTTCTGTTGGGCTGTGTGCTGATAGCCTAATTTTTTTTAATTTCAATTTCATTGAATTCAAAGCAAGTAAATGTACTATTTTATTTTATATTTTAGATAGGCAAAATGTTGTTTAAACACTGAGCATCTGATTTTCTTGGCAGCCAATAGTGTTTTGAAAATGTTTTATGTTTTCATATAAAATTAGTAATAAACAAATAGTATGGTGCCACTTATTTGGGTTTATACTTTTTACCTAAAAGACTGATAGAGAAATCTGTAGACTATTTGATATTATTATTACTTATACTGTATCTTCATCCTTTCATGTTGTTAAAAAACACGCTAGACTTAGAATTTGTTATAAAAGTATACACAAGGTATAAAAGTATACACAACATAAATATTCACAAAATTGAAAGATATTACTAAACAAAAAATTAATGGAGGGAATTTGTAGTGGCAATTTTTTTTCCTGTGAGCGGATAGTGGTTTTTGAGCTGAGCAATGGGAAAGACGTGGGGGGTAACCTTCGCTTGAGAGTGATGAGCGGGATCAGCTCTCCACTGTTGATGTAATTTTAATGATTAAACATGATTATCAAACTTGTATGTGTAAAAATCATCAGTTATAATAAGTTATTATTGAATTTCTTATCAGCAATTCAAGATGTTTATTTGTACATTCCAAATCCTCCTATTTCACTCAATGGCCTTCGTGCCCTAAACATTTTTGTGATACCAAAGGCCCAAATGGGCCCCTAAAATAATAAAATTCTAAACCTGGTGGCATCAATCACTCCAATCTTAAAACTAAACTTCTCCCAACATCCCTTGTGCTTCTGACCAAAAGTGAATAGTCTTTCAATAATTACAGCAGAGGGAATGTCAGTATACAAATCTCACATTAGGTATATCATCTGCATAAATAAGAATATATATTTTGTTTATTTTTGGCTGCATGATAAGGTTTTTTTGTACATTTTCAATTTCATACAGGCTATAGGCAAAATGTTGTCTAAAAATGCTGAGCCATGTGTATCTGAAAGACTATATACTTTGTTCTCATATTCAATAAATCATATAGGTCTACACTTCGTGCAATTTAGTTATTTGTTGTTTTTGAAAATGCCTACTTTATGTACAGTAGGTACTCCATAAGCTATTATGTTGTTTAATCATTCAAGTGTTCATGATGAAAGACAGTCATTTATGATTGTCAGACCTTTATTATACGATATTGGCCAATTTGACCTAAAGCCAAAATATACTCCACTTGATGTATTACATAATTCCTGAGATATAAAACATTAATTCACAATTCTCATAATAAAATAGGTTATATGGGGTCAATTCGAGTGGAATGAGGGCTCTTAAAACGGGTTAAGCCATTTAACCGCATTTCCTGTCAATGGTGCTGATTTGAGTCCTTGGGTATTAGGCCTAGATGTTTGAGATCATGAAATCTCAATTTTTTCTCCTATAGAAGTTGCAACAATTGTGACATTGAGTTTTAAGAAAGCTGGGCAGCTCGAGTCAGCGCTCATTAAATCCATTCCTGTCAGCATCTCCATGTGTCAAGATAGCACCCCCTTGGCACCTGCTGTGAACGTCATCAAAATAAGTTCAAAATAAAAACTGATTCTGAAGATTAATTATTCTTATTCTGAAGAATTCACATGTGGTGTATTTTAATGTAATTTGTTTTTAGAATTAATTCAAATGCTGAAGTGGGTGTTCTTTGAAGTAATTTTTTATATTCCAATCATTAGACCTGAAATACAAACATTATTGTATTCCTCAAATTCATTTGACATTAAAAACAAACAAATCCGGTAATTAATTCATTTTTAGACTCTTGAATGCTAACAACGATAAACAACAAGAATACTGAGGGTCTGACAGGCCTGGCGCTTCTAGACTAGTTTAAATCCAGTATTTGATTATATGTTGAAATAATTTTTTGTAAGATATAGTTTAGGTGTTGAAGCAGAAAATACTGTATTATATTTTTGGTTCTATAGTTTGCGCTTAAATTTATAGTCAACAGAGAAAAGCCAGTCATAATAAGGATATAATTATTTTGTTTCTCCAACTGAACTCTCAAACTTTATTCAGCATTGTGGAATTGAAAAAAAAACTGGAATTGAAATTGAAAGTTAGTCTGACCCATTAGGAGAGTATACAAAATAGCCTACAGACGGTTTTAAAGTCAGTTTGTGGATTGTCATAAGATGAATTCTTCTAACATACTCGTCATTATAGCAATGAAGAATACTCAACAGGAAACATTGCACTTTTAAAATTAAACCTGTTATGTTATGAGCTGTAATGTTAAAGAACATTGTAAACATTTTGTGCAACTATTGTTCAGAAAATGATTTGAGAAATGATATCATTTTCAGCCTTCTAGCTCCCCCATGTTTTGGAGTAACATAGTCATGCCTATTGTTGCCTTTGCCATGTGCAATTGACCTAAAGAACAAAGTTAAACATGTATAAAATGTGTCAACATATTAAAATATTTCCAATTGTTAATATGTTTGCTCTGCTTTGTCTAATCAGAACTTACAGTAAGTTATAGTTTTCAACTGAAAGTTATTGAATTTTTATGTACTATTTGATCCAGTGTATATCAGCCATTTTGTATGATGTTACCACCAACAATTTTTAGGATGCCTTGCAAGAACATTGTCCATTTGTAAACCCGACCAATGGGCATGCATCCTCCATCAGAGTTTGTTTGTCACACGACGTCCGTCCATTTCAGATATGTTTAATACCACTCCTTGCTCTTCCAATATTAGCACCTTTTGATCAAAACATCCTGCCACAGCAATACCTAGGTTCACCTTCTCTCAACACTTACGTTTTCCAAGGGGACTTTTTCACATTAGTTAATTCATGCTTTTCATGTATTAGTAACTTAGCAGACTCTTTTATAAAGTCAATTAGGGTTAAGTTCCTTGCTCACAGGCACAAGGACACATATTTAATATTGCTGACTCTAGGATTCAAACCAGCAAGCTTTCAATTACAAGCCAAATTCTAACCCCTATCCTATATGCTGCCTTTTCATTATCATTAATGAAGAACTGTTTGAACATCTGGGGACAGTTTAAAACATATTGATCCTTGTTTGCAGGTAGAAAATCTACCAGTCTGTCAAAATAAAAAATAAAATGAATTAATCAAATGGAATATTCCACACTTAGATGGTCCTTAAATTAGATGGTCCTGTCTGAATAATATTAAGTATAGATCAAAATAATAAATAATTGAGGGAGTTTCCTAAATCTTTCATTGTATGCAAAGGGATAACTATGAGATAAAAACATGGGTTAAATTGGGACCAGGGAAATGGGTAATCCCTAGTTTTTTGTTTCCAGTTGTATCTAAACTGCTGGCCAGTGGAACTGAAGGAGCACAACTCCCCATAGGACTTAATATAACCATATGTGCAGGAACTTTATCTCCAGTTTGCTCCAGCCCAAATTAACTCTTAGTTACAAAATGGCTGTTTGTGTCCATTTGTGTGCGTGTAGGTAAAGGTACACCTGCTGCAGCTACGCGCAGTGGAAGTGCCACTCCTATTCATTTCCAATGGACCTCTAGTGTTGACAAGCGATCTGTGCAGGCTGAGGCTGAGCTGCATGATTCACAGGCTTGGGAAGCAGTACATTATTTCGATAATGTCATGATTACCTAAATCATCAGCTGCAAACATTCGGCAATAACCACTGGGAGCTGGTCAGTGTCAAGATATTTTTATGGATGTGATTATTTAAAAAGCTTGTTCTAAAACTATTGTATAAACATGTGAGAGGTATGGGGTGCGGCAGCCCTCCCAACAGCAACCCAAAATCATTTTTAGCATTTGACCATCATGGCGCCTGTTACTTGTTAGTGAAACTTTTTTTTCATGTATAATAATTTTGCAACAATTACATGAAACACACTGAAATAAAGCAGCAAACTGTCTGTAAATGATCTGCTGCCTAACTTACCCCAGAGCTGTCAAACGCACAGCGGGTGGCTGAGAGACATCCAATGGTTGGAAACGTTCTACTTGTTGCAACATTCTCTTATTTAAATGGAAACATAATTGTGGAATTTAAATATTGTCCAAATTGATCATGGTCAGCTCAAATAATAGGGATCAGACAATCATGTAATAATTGCCATGGGCTTAGAGCTCTTTCCAGTGTTGGTTTTAATAAAGCCCATTATTCTCTTATCCCCTGGTACCTTTCTCTATGTCCTTAGCATACTAGAGAAAGTACTACACTTTTTCTGTCAGCATACTGTGAAAGCTTCAGTATAAGCTAATGTGACCACTTATCCTCTGCGGGAGAGTGGGAACTAAACTAAAATTAAAACTGTATTTTATTCCTTTTATACGATAAATAATAGAGGTCCAAGTGAAGTTTTTATGATTACAAAAGCAAAAGTACCCACTGTGAGGACTCAACCACAACTGGAATATACAATAACATTCACATTTTAGAGTAAAATCTATGTAATCAACAGCAACCCAACATACACGGCCTGTAGTCAGCCTCCCTTATCAGTCAGCATTCTCATTATAGTGCACCTGCTTTATACTGGACAAGGAGAGATTTTATTAAGCCACAGGTGTCCCTAATTTGGCCGTAACAGTAACTAGCAAAATGCTTGTAAATTCACAACTCCTAAGATAACTCTAAAAAGAAGTTGGATAATTCCCAGAAACAATTTTCTACATTGTTTTTTTATACTTGTATTTAGTCTGGTTTAGCATTTAATTTGTTCTTGAAATTAAGTTTTCATAGACCACATTTGATGCTGTGATTCCTTTTTCTATGCATACCTCCTTTGTAATTTCCATTTCTACAAATTTGCATAATGAGCCCCCTGGACTGTACCTAAGATGTGCCCAATTGTTTACTCATACCCAAATTACTTTGTTATCTGTTATCCCAAGTAATCTATCATGACTCCTGCTTTGCTTGTCCAATTCTTTTAACTCTTGAACATTATAGATTAAAGTTTGTTTTTGGATCTCTTCCTTGGATCTCTTTTCGTACTCAAAAGTTCTGAATTTGCAATTTGCGGGATTTATTTCGTAATTTGATCTATGTATGTATTGAATTAGGCCAATAAACAAGCAGTGTTATTCTGCTTCTCATAGGCCTTTTAGAGGTAATGCGTCATAAAATTGTTCTTTGCTTACTGTTCCTACCAAATTAACAGACTTCTATTCAGCACCAAACTTCTAGATCCTGCTTGTATATGGCTATTGTCTTGATCTTTAAAGCTTGGCATAGCAAACTACAGACAATCTTGTATATATAACACAGGCAGGTTATCTCCAGAACATACAAGTTATTTCACGACTGCATTCAACCCATGAACAGCTCTCTTCCACCTGATGATAGTGAAATATCTTATATTCTCAGTTATCACTATTACACGTACAATCTCCTCTACATTTCAAAGTTCAAAATGGATAGTCTCTCTGCTGTCCAATGTACTAGTATGTAGGAATGCTGATTCATCCTTTCAACACCCACAGTAGCTGTCTGCTGCCATTTGTGTAATGGACAGCTACTCCATACTCACCAACAAAATTATACACAATATAGAGAGAAAGACTGAATACACTTTTTTTGCATGCATACATGTAATGGCTGTTCACTCGAAATCTCCATAGTTTTGAGAACTATTTTTCTTTTAATAATTTAACCACAAGTACTGTAAGTCTAATATTTTGAGTGTTAGATCAACCTGATTAACAGCAATGCAAATGTTCTGTAATGAAGTGGTAATCTTTACTATGGAGTAAATCATTTAGGAGGGCAATGCACAATGGCTGGCCTTGGTAATACGCAATAGAGTGCTTGGATAACACGCAGTGCTGTGGTATAATGCTATGTACCCCAAATTCCAGAGGTGCCTTATACAATACTGCTTGAAAGTATGTGAACCCTACAGGGATAGTCATTATATTTTATATAAAATATTCAAATAAACTTAAAACATCCTTGTGTAAATCCCAATTTGTCATAAAGACATTCCAAATAAAGGAAACAAACAAAAACATATAGTTGCATTGTTTTTTTACAAAAGTAGTTTATTTAACAAAAACATTAAAAAATTAATCGATTTTCTTAACTTATTTGAGTTTGATTCTTGCATTTTGCATCGTATTGTTGTGTTCCATGAAATACCTTTGCTCGTTCCAATGTTAAAAGACTGTTAAAATAAAAATAAATAGGTAAAAATGAATCGTACTCTGTACCCTTCTCCTTTCAAGGAGTGTCATATTGTGGGTGGCATAATTGGCGTGGGGCCAATTACAAAGGAAGACTATAATGCAAAGGATGATTTATTATGAAAAAAAAGTAAGCCAAAGCCAAAATAGCAAATATATGGAGTAAAACACTCATTTTTTTCATTATTGGGATATGTATTTCCTTACAATCTCTAGCTTCTCTCAATGACTTCCTTTCTTCTGAACTACCTGTCTTTCTCTCACTTGCTCACTGAGACACACATCAGCAGCTGCAGATCTGTTGGCAACATCCCGGCTCTTAAAACAGCAGTGAGCGAAAACCCCTGACACACTGGGAAGTAAATTGCATGAGATCGATTGAAAATGTCACCTTCACACGCCGTTTGATTATAAGGAAACTGCTGAATGCTCTTTTTTAGGACCAAAGCCATAAGTCTAGTGGACTTACAATAAGGCTTGATGAGGTGTAAACTAAGACTTACTGCACACGAGTACGGCCAGAGGAGTTGCTATAACAGTTGGAAACAAAAACCAGTAAAGTATTTTGAAAGACACGGAACGGTTGCAGTTACAGAATGTTTCCTGAAATGGGTTCAGAGCGATTATTAGTCAATAATTGGCAGTCACTGACAAAATATTATGCTGATGGTCAAGTAAATGTTTTTTTAATCCTGAACTTTTTTTAGCTCTGCCGGATGCTTACAGGTCACTGCAATCTGTTGATATTGCGGGACACATTCAATACCCCAGAGGGTAAATAAAGCACATTCTGATTGTAGTCATGCCTTTCCTGACAAGAAATGTGTTTTTGTCATGCGTTGAAAACATTTTACTAGGTTTCTGTTTTGTTTCCACCTATGTTATGATGTGCAGCATAGAATGTCTGCAAGTACAATGCCTTCAGAAAATATTCAGACCCCTTGACTTTATCTTTACTTTCTCCTTATTTTTTTGATCAAATATTTTGTTTTGCAATCAATCGGCACAAAATTCCTCGTGAAGACAAAGCTAAAACACATTTTTGGACTGTTGTGACAATTTATTGAAAATGATGTACTGAAAACCGACAGGAGCCTAATTAATTGAAAAAGTGGTGGAAGATAATGAATGCAGATGCTTCCATACAGGTGTACTGCATGATACAAATCTGCAACTAACATCCTATCATGCCCTTTTCCATGTATAACTGATGAGCAGTCCCAGTTTACCGCAATTTAGAATCAAGATGGCAAAATAAAACACCTTGCTGAGACACATTGCTAAAGCACATTGCTAAAGCATGGAAAGTTCCCAAGGGAAGTTTGGAACCTCTTCCTAGAGCTTGCACTCCAGCCAAACTAAGTAAACGGGTAAGGAGGGCCATGGTCAGCTCTAAGCAAGCTTCAGAATTTCTTTGCATAAATGTAAGAAACTGCCAGAAAGACAACAAACTCTGCAGCTAGGGAAGCACCGATTCTCATGTATTTTTACTCCTACTCATAGAAATATGCCGATACCGCGCGCCGATACCCCGCGCCATGGAAATATTTAAACAAACTCGATGGTTGTGTTGCCCCTGGATGCATAAGTAGGCAATAGAATACAGAACTCAGATAGGTAGAGCGGGACAACGGAGATGTGCAGTAGAGTGTGAGCTCTGCTAAATTGTCAAAAGGGGGAAAGGAAAAACAATTTAAGCACTTTGATCAAACATCGTTAGACACAACACAGCAGAGTTCTGTGAGTATACTAATGTTAGCAGCGCAGAACCACAACAATAGCTAACTCCAACATGGAGAAGCAAAATAAAATGAAAGTGCAGAGCATAAAAAGATGATATGATTCACGCACATCAGAGCAGAGAAACAATGTCCTGCACATGCAGAGTATCAAACTAGCTAGTGAGGTAAGAGGAAAGTATCTGTCTGTGTATGCACACGTTTGTGTTGAACTGTCAGTGTCTGTCACATTCATATAAAGGTTACCATCATCTGAGCGACAACTCAAGGTAAGAATCTCGATAGCTACAATGGTTTAGCATCATGAAGGCAACGTTTGACATTTGGCAGCAGCAATAAGACCTCCAGTTTTCATATTTTCCCTTCAAAATAAAAGTCTGCGGTGAAACCATAGACTGTAAAAATAAATTGGAAGTAGTAACCGTGACGTCACCCATAGGTGTCTGAGGAACCGTTTTGAAGCAAATTTTTGGCTACTGCCTGTGACAGCTCGTCAATCTGCCTAACTCCTGGATAACCAAAATTGGCAAAGAGGTGGGGAGTGGATGCAGCTGATGTGCCAGGTTACTGATACGATGCCCACCTAGCACAAAATTACAAAGTTAGTAAAGGCTAAGAAGCTAGGCTAAATACTGCTGTACCAACATGTTGCTTTCCGGCAGTTGGTAGCCAGGCACTGTAACATTACCAAGCGGACACAACACACATATGCAACCAGGTTATTGTAAGGTTTTCATTTTTCCCCCTCAAATATTTCAGTTTAGGTTTCAATTGAATTTCAATTGAATTGAAATGACATGCTTTATCTTTGTCTCATTCTTTTACATCACAAAAACCTGGTATTCTAACAGGGGGTATAGACTTATGTCCACTGTATCATTTTATCATTCTTTTACTCTGCTAATTGAATGTCATTTTTTTATTGTTATTCATGTATGTCACAGTGTGGTAAGCAAGGAGACCAGGCACAAAATGAACGGTGAAACAAGGGTTTACTAAGCTGAAAAACGTTCTGCATATTACAAACAAGGAAGGTCAAAATGGCTAGAACTTATGAAAAGGAGCAAGAACACACGAACAACTAGCAGACAATACTCCACAAAGACACCAACAAAGGGCTGTCACAGGCAGTAGTAGTGAAGATCCGGTGTGCGTAATGTTGAGAAGTCCTGGGAATGTGTTGAGGAACAGGTGTGCATCAGAGGAGAGTCCGTGGTGTTCTGTGAATGCGGTGCTAGCAGCCAGAAGATTGGATGGTGGTGGCTAATTGTCCGGTGACTGGGAGCAATGTACTCCCCAGAGGGAGGCGTGATCACGAGAGGCACAGTGACAGTGTAGACTACTGTAAATCATCCTTTTAATCTGCTAATCAAATGTACAGATAGCATTCATTTAATAATACACTGCAATGTTTTTACTCGAAGACAGGCTGCATATCCTTAGATCTATCAATTGCATTTCTACGAATAGGCTCTTGCCTATGTGTTATTTATTCTTTGAAATTCATTGTGTTCATCAAGCAACCTTGCTTTAGGCCTATGTACGGCTGTTCATGCGTATATCCTTTGATTGTGGTGAAATTTGTCAATAATGTCAATTATTTTACCTTGTACATCATCAAAATGAGATCAAAATGAAAAGTAAATTGCAATGGGTTTATCTTGGATTGTTTTTAAGTGTTCTGTAAATTTCACATTGTACATTTGTAAGGCCTGATAAATGAAGGAAAATTGTGTTCTTAGAAATAATCATTCTTCGTATTCTCCTCTTAATTGTTTCTTACATATAAGACCTTCAGCACAAACACATCCTTGTACTTGTCAAATTAATTGATTATTTGAAATAAACATTCAGTAATTCCTTTTTTTTTGACAATTCTATATATTTTCATGACGATTCAGTAGATGAACTGATGCTCTGACTGGATGGTGATGCTGTGGAGGAGAATATTTATGCTAATAGGGATGATTTATATGCTAATGATGTAAAACAGTGTTCAGTGCTCACAGATTCTGGGGTCTGAAAGGCATGGCGGTTCCAGTGTTAAATGTGTGAAACCATCAGTGAGGAGATTCAAAGTATGGCCAGAGGTGTCAGACTCACTTCTAAAGCACCTGTTTCGACACAGACTGGAGTTTGTTTGCGACTCCAGACACCCTTGACTCCCTTATGGACATTGAAACATATGTTTCCTATATTCTGGATTAAATCAACAATGTCCCCACCCATAAACTAATAAAGACCTTTCCCAACCAGAAGCCGTGGATGAACAGAGGTCCAACATTTGTTAAAGGCACCCAATGCTTCTTTCGGATCCAGCGATGCAGAGGCCTACAGCTCATCCAGGGCTTACAGCTCATCCAGGGCCAACCTGAAAAGGGGGCATCAAGATGTCAAAAAATGACCACAAACTGCAGATTGCAGACTATTTCAACAACAACTCGGAACCCCAACCCATGTGGCAGTTCATCCAAGCCATCACAGACTAACAGCCAAAAGCCAACGATGGCTCCTTCACCGACGAGTTACACGGTTGTTATGCTCTCTTCAGCAGGGACAACCAAGAGCCAGCTATCAAAGCTGAACCCCCTCAGACACTCCACCGCAGATGTAGGGTGAATACTTGCAAGGCTGCTGGTCCTGATGGTGTCCTCGGGCGAGTTCTCAGAGCATTTGCTGGGCAGATGCCCGATGTCTTTACTGACATTTTCAACCCGTCACTGGCCCAGGCACGTCACTGGCCCAGGCACGTCATTGGCCCAGGCACGTTGCTCCAATGTGCTTAAAGACCGTAACCATTGTGCCAGTGCCGAAGTTGTCCAATGCATCTAGAATGAATGACTTCCGACCTTTCGCACTCGCCCTCACGATCATGAAGTGCTACAAAAGACTAGTTTTGGTCCACCTTATGTCCTTCCTCCCCCCAACACTGGATCCCTACTTATGCTGCCGTCTCGTGGAAGTATATAGCACCTCCATTTGGAAAACGTTTATAAAATGGCGCTAAATTTACGGATGTCCTTACTAATCTGCTAATCAGAATTGCCCTATAACATCTAACATCTACCCTTCACCATTTCAGAAATACACAGTACTTTTTGATTACTGAACCTGCTGTTTCACGACAACGCTGTCTACTTCAGATCTCTCAAATGTAAATTTTCATTTTTTTTCAATCTGGGCACTATTAATATTCTTCTTCTGTGGGGTGTAATGTTGGTTGGCAACCAACGTTACACCCCCAAAAAAAACAATATGTTTACTTCCTATACCAGTTGTTATTTTTCAGTTTCGTCATTTAAATAGTAAAATAAAAGAGGAGACCTGTTTTGGTTTTTAGCTTCAGTCAGGTCAGAAGAGGCTCAACGAAGATTTGATTAAATTAATTTGCTATGGCCCCGCTCTAGCGTTCTGGCTCAGCCAGTTTTCTTTTGCCGTTTTTGAGGCTAGGGTACATTGAATGCGTTTGGAGGGTGGTGGAGATTGTTGGTGGCTCAGGTCAGTTTTACAAGTTAGCCCTGTGTTGTTAAATGTGCTGTGTTTATTTAGCATAGAGTTGTTTGTTTTATATCGCAGCACCACAGAAATTTGTTGCCTGCTAGCATAGTGCTCATTATAATGTGTTTTGCCTGTGAATGAGAATGTGTTTTGGGTTGGCTTGATGTTAAATAAAAAAAAGTTAACAAAGAGATGTCAACACGATACCCATAGCGGATATGCCCATAAGCAGCAATTTAGGGCAAAGCAGCACGTTTGCAAGCGAATTTGCGCCCGAATTGTGGATATGCACCATAACAGTATGGTAATGGGATGCGCCAAAATTTCTATCCAGTCTGCTGGATGACAAAGGGCTCAGTCTTTTTCTACTTGTTTTGGTGCGAGACCGAATCCAGTGTGTTAAACTTTAAGTGCAAACGATACTGTTGATTGTTCTTTGAATAAATTGTTTTATTTTGTCTCTTATGACACTCTTGCTTCAATCATACAACATTTTAGAACGGATTCATGGTTGAAAAATGCTAGCTGGAAAGGCAATAAAACATTGGATACAGACCAATGATTTTTATTTCCCTTCAGAAAGCACACACCTAACCACTGGACCACAGAGTCAACACTGAACATGTGATATTTATTCCAGATCAGCAGACACCACCGTGCAGTGAGTTTAAAAGCCTAGAGAGAATTTACCGTATTTCAGCCTATTTGCCGAAAGCCTTAACTCTTCAGAAAGCCTTGATTTCCCATCACTACACAATAATACCAAGCATGCAAATGTTTTTAAATTCGTGTTGACCAGGAGATTGAATAAAATTCGCTGATTGGGTTGAAATTTCCAAGCCTGTCCCAATCTACCACATTAATGATGAAGTCCAAAGCCTCGTTTAATCACATGTTTTTCCAAAGCTTCTTTTACATATTTTTCATTGTATTATTAGCTCTATTCATTAATTTAAATCTAAAACAATGTTATATGACAGTAAAGACATCGGCGTATCAGAATAATTCATTATGAAAAAAAATCATTATGGTTTCAAAAGAAATGTAATGCCATATCATACCATATCCAAGTAATGTTCTACATAGAATTTGTTTTGCCTTTCCAACACATTCATTTCCTAAAGTGTTTATGTGTTTATGTTGTAGCTGAGAGTGTACTGATTACATAGAAAGACAATACTTCATGATACCTTTTACAGAACTGAAGCAAAGACCCAAAATGTGCAAGTTGTGACATCCGGCCGTAAACCATTAAAACATTGTACTGTTGAAGTGTATGCTTGTTATGTTTAGATAACAAGACCATCTGTTTTTCTGTACTCAGGAAGTCATCTTCATTCAAATCGACAGTAATTAGCCAATGGACTTACAGTACTAGGATGTGTATTGCAGGTTGGGATGTGTGTAAAGCAGAGATATGACCGGAAGTTTGTTTTTTTGAGTGAAATGAGATTGAGTTTGTAGGACAACATGTATGAAGACCAAATCTGTAACATCATGAACATTAGACTATCATGCTGCAATAAATAATGGAATTACTCTCCCTTGACGACTGGGTACGCAATCATTATTTCAACCATTACACGAAACAGCTGATTCACGAAACATCTGATTTCTTACAGTGCTCAGCACTTGGATCATGCGTACTAAACTCAGGGTAATCAAAATGCTTATGGGTTCTGCAGATTCAGGAAAACAATACCTCGCAATACGTAAGGACAAACTGAAGTCTATAGGAAACAGGTGGATTCAATATTCTGATGATGAGGGATGTGGTCTGGTGGGCGGGCTGTTGTGGGAAACGATAGAGGGCATGACAATATTTACACCCTCATACAATTTACTACTGTATGTTTTCAGCTCTTTGGTATTTTCAGTAATTGTTGTGGTAAATTGTCAGCACCAGAGACGAAAAAATCGACCTCAAGAATTGAATGATGTGCCTCAGTGTATGTATATATATATATGCGCCTACATTTTTCAGCTTGTGCTCCTTGTAAGACATGCCAGCTCACTGGCTTTTGTTGGTTGTGATTTTTTAGATATCAAATTACATGAGAACAAATACACTACAGTCAAATGTTTTACCAGTTTTATTGATATTCAGTTTGTCTTAATTTACTCTAAAGTTAAAGCATTAAAAAATAAACAATTGGGGACAGATTAGAAATCTTGGAATTGGTTTGATTAATTTGCTCTGCACACCCTCATTCTCTCACGCTCGCTCATAATCAAATCCTTGTTCGTTCTTTCTATTTTGCTCTTCAAACAATGGTGTTCTCCTGGCCTCTCATTATTCGGAACTCCAACCAGAATAAAAGAGCTTTGTTTCTACGTGGCCTTGCATCTTTCATGAGAGAGGATCCATCAAACGTCTTCTATCAGCTGTGTGTCACTACAATAGTAATTGCTAGAATAAGTCATGGACTTCTGTTGAGGCATACACAGAAGTTTGCTGTCTAAAAACATAATAAGCTTTAAGGTTATTTTGTGTCAAAAGCCCAGTTTGAAAACTAGTTTTGATTGTTGAAAGCAAGCAACCAATCATTTTCCATCAAATGTATCTACATAGGAATGCACAGGGATATAGTTGTAGTGCAAAATACTGGGAGAGTTGAACAACTTATGTTGTTTGGACTGTTCAGTACTTTTCCTATTTACTTCAAATGTGTAAAAAAAATACAGAAAGGGAACAAGGCAAGTCTAGTTCAGTCGGCCCGCAATTACAATGAATAAATATTGCAGCCCTCACTGGATTAAAAATTGGCGCCTCCCACATAAGAGGCACTGTCTTTAATGACTGTGCCACGGCACTGCACGTTTGGCCCGTTTTAACAGCATGTTAGCTAGTAATAGGCTGAATAGTAATTACTAACTTCCTAGAAATTGTCATAGGAATTGAGCAATTGCTAGCGAGACTCAAGATTAACTTTACCTGTCAAAGCTGTTTCATTTCATGACACAAAAACATTTGTTTTTCTTTCATTTGTGAATTACATTGATACAATAAATCTGGGGGATGATAACTGACTTTCTTGTCAAGTGAAAAGATGAGAGAATTGTGGAAACCCCAACTCTTTTACTGCCCAAGGGGTTTTATTACCACAAAAAGCATGCACAGATGCATATCCTTGAAAATACTCCAAAAACAGTCGCAATATAACTCTACACAGTTTTAGTTTAGACTTACTATAACATAGCTAATGAATGTTGTATGTAGCAAGCTAAAGTTTTGTCTATCCTGACTAAAAAGCATGCATGGATGCGTAGTTCAAAAATCTCACAGAAATATTTGCAAAACTGTATAACTGTAAACAGTTTTTGTTTAGGCTTACTCTAACGTATCTATTGAATGTAGCAGCCAGACATGTTTTTGTCTATCCTTACATAAAAAGCATGCATGGATGCGTACTTTGAAAATCTACCAGAAACATTCACAATATAACCATAAACAGTTTTATATTCAGCTTATTATAATGTACTTAGACAGTCACTTTTCTTGGCCGGCTCTGCTTACGTGGGCGGTCCAGCAAAAACTTGGGTGAATATGTTAACATAATTAAAATGATTCTAAAACCATGCTGACTTAAGTAAAAGTGAAGTATATTCAACAAATTATTAAATCCTAATAGTTCAATTCCACTTAACTATGTTAAAATAACTTCATCTAATGATTAATTAAAAAAAGAATGTGTTGGCCTAAATTTAGAATTGAAATAAGTTTTAAAATAATTACAGTATTTGAACATTTGGCTGTCACAAGCCAATTATCCCTGTGGTAAATTTGACACATCCTTCTTAAACAAAAAAATCCCTAAGAGACTCCAAAAGAGACCCGATATTTAAAATCTGCATTCATGCTTAAAATCAAGACCAAGCGAGCTTTTGCCTTTCTGCTTTACAACAAGGTTTCTGTCATCTGAGCTCACAGGACACCTGCATTTCCTTTTGACCACCTAGTACCTATGTACCACCCAGTCAAACCCCACCCGACTACACAATGTTTGGTTCTAGCACAAGTACGTATCTTACGCAGGACGTGGCACCTTATTTTGGCACTTGTGGTTGGTTTGGCCTTCTACTTGTGCCACTAAACCACTAAGAATTCCAGAAGAGTGGTTGTTCAACCGTCCTAAGTTCTCCACTTGTCACCCTTCGCCACAAACTCCACTGGATTAAAGTTGAAGTTTGAATCCACTACAAGAACAAGCTGCTTGCCTACGGAGGAGCAAGGGAAACTGCTCCTTCCTAACTTAAGACAAAGATCAAACTCTACATCCATACCCAAGCACTTGGTTCTGCTGCCTCGGGTTTGTTGGGCACCCAACTCCAGGAGAGCAGAATCCTTTCAGCCCAATCAAAGCTTTTCATTGGATTGCAACACACTTTACATTCTGGACACTACACACTCCTTTGATCAGCACATTAAACAGACTGTAAACAGACTCTTCATTCTTTCATCTTTGCAACACTGCCCAACTCAGATATTCTCCCTAATATGTGTTCATAACCTCCCATCTTGAATACTGCAACTCCCTACTCACCAACATCAACTCTACAAGCTGCAAAAGGTTCAAACCTCTGCGGCCAAACTACTCACTCGCATCAAGTCCCAGCAGCATATCACCCCATTCTCTGTGAATTATCCTGGCTTCCTATCTCCCAACATATCAACTACAAGATCCTCCTACTGACATACGAAGCCCTTAACAATATCACCCCTGCCTACCTCACCGACCTTCTTCTTCCAAATCAACCTACACACTCCATTCCAGTACTGCAGGATACCTCATGATCCCCAAGTCAAAGTTCAAAGGCTTAGGTGACAGGGCATTTTCCAAGGTTGCTCCTAGGCTCTGGAACTCTCCCCAAAAGCATCCATGACTCTGAGACTATCCCCATCTTCCAGCAACATTTAAAGACCCATCTGTTCAAAATCGCCTACCCAAAACCATGCCCAATCTAACTCTCTCTCTGTTTTATTTCTGTTTTCATGTTCAAAAAGATGCACTTGGTAAAGGATCTTAGGGTCCTTGAAAAGTGTTACATAAATAAAATGCATTATTATTATTATTATTATTATTATTTTAATGTGTTGCATATTTTCTGTTTGAGTTTTGGGACAACCAATTGCACCTATCACTTATGTACAGGGTTGTGAGAGAAGTTCACACTTGAAAATATTTTATTTAGCACGGTGTTTGCAGTAGTTGTTTCTATGTGTGCACAGTGTGTTCATGTGACTGCGCTAGGATAGGGGGAACCATTAATTTGCTGTTCAGAGGATCACTAATTGGCGCTTTATGCAGCTCTGAATGCCACTTAAGAGTGAATTGAAGATAAATGTTTAGGGCCGAACCAGACATTTATTTTGCCCAGTTTGCCACTGTTCTCTCTGTCGTTTCCAGATGTGTTGGGCACGACAGTGTTTGTCCACATTTGACAAAAAAGCAGGTGCTTTAAACAATAGCGATTTCACAATGGCGATTAAACTCTGCAAGAGGGAAAAATGTGCAAAATAAATATCTAAAAAATATACATACACGATATCTTATCCAGCATAAGAAAAGTTGTCTGGAACAGTATCTGAATATGTATCACTTATTCACACATCTTTTTCATTGCATTCTGAATGCATTATTTAATGCTTTGCTTTTTATTTCAGTCATCAGCAAACTGTCATTCAAAATAAACTCATTTTGCCATCACATATTGTCACAGAATTTATGTGGAAAAGGAAAATTGCCCCAAAATGTTTTCAATAATGAACTTGGCTTGTCAAAGGAAAAAATATGCCTTGGAGAAGAATGTGGTTTAAATTGCCAATGAAAAAATCTTGAGGAGACCTTGAGGAGAACAAGCTTTCTACAGCAGCACACACATTCTGACAATCAAAACCATCTCCACAAAGGAAATAGGTAACATTTGGTTCATTGATTGTTAGAGAACATGTAACATCTACCAAAGATGACATCTGGCTATTCATGATATTAAAGATATAGTTCAATATTCATATTTTTCTCAATGGCCACTCATCAAAAGCTAATCTTAAAATAATTTATAAGCAAACTTAAAAAGTTTCAAAGCAAGCCTCGGAGCATTGCTTTCATGAGTCCCATCACTAGTTGCAGTTATTGATATCAAATCAGTGAGATATTCACTTTTTTTTCCAAAAACCAAAGAACATCCCCATAGTATGTTGCCAGAAAATGTTTGCAACATATTTAAAAAGCAAACAGCATAATCTGGTTCTATATGTATCATTAATGGCAACCTACTTGTTATCCTGGACTTGTCCTGGACAGAATCCCCTTCCTCAGCCTCTTTGTTACGTTCATTTATATGTTCAAAAATGTTTTGGGTTGAAAACAAACAGCTATAATACTAAACGGAACTGAAAACTAGGTGAGTATTCGCCAATGGGGCAGTGGGTCAGCTGTGCACCATTGTTGTCCTCCCCAAGTCAACATGAACCCCTAACCCTTTCAATAATTCCTACTTCCTAAAGGTCATGTTTCCAGGTTATGACGTTGCAGTAGCACCGTTTATGATTGGGCAACAAAAATTAGACCTAAAAACAGGGGATAAGGTGAATACCCCATTACATGAAGTGCGTCACAGTAGCCAGTTTTGGTGCATATCTACTTTTGCCTCACATAGGCTGTGATCCACATAGGAACACAAACTGTTGTACAGATCACTTCACTAGAATGTCCAGATCTTAGCTAAAGAATTCTAGCGCTTACTGTTCTGGATATTTTGAAAAAAGTACACTAGATAGGTTTTAATGCATATGTATGAAAAACTGAATCCAATCAAAAGAAATTCATAAACACAGGGACCATGAGGGTCAGTCGAAAATAAGAGCGATTATCTCCTGCCACTATATTCATTACAAATATTAGATGATGTAGTTATTTGCTCTAGATATGTGGGATGCAAGGTGCCGGTCAAATTGCTTTCAGCCACTCACAGATATTTTTTTAAGTTAAACACCACGGTTAATCCTTTGTTCTCTGTCTCTATATCTCTTCAGAAAGTAGCACACATAACTTACCAAGGGCCAAGTAGTACCCTGTTTTTTTAAGTTAGTAATATACCCTGAATTTGAAAACTCAATCGTCCGTTGTCAACAATGAGCTTATGCAAGCGAGGTAATTGCAATACCATACATGAATTGGGTCTCCAACATTTTGTGTATAAGAGCTAAGTATATATTTTTTTGTTAAACATGTTGTAAGCCAACAATTTTCACAACTTTCAAATAGACACATTTTCTGTCAATATTATGAGTATTTATATAGATTTTTCAGGATTCTTCTCTATTCTAAATTAAAAACATTGTGAAAAAAATAAATGGCCTTCCATTTGAAAAAAAAATCTATGAAATGGTAGAAATGTGTATATTTGTTTATGTATTTGTCCTTTAAGAGGCGCTCTAGCACCTCCTTGCTAGAGTGCCCTACTCTCATCCTGAGGACTCAGGTTTGAGGACAAGTAGGACCTGTTACATATGCGTAGAGTTATGCTAAAAAGAGCCTATTCCAGGGGCCGCAAAAGGATTGCAGTATTCAAATTATGGAATGGCCTTTGTAGCTGTATTAGATGGGTGGAATCCAATTTCATTTGCTAGGTCATTGTTACATAAGCATAGTTGTAAAGGCTCCTGTAGTGGACACATTTTGCTGATTGCAGATGTAACTGCTTATTAACGGTCAGGCTCAACATAGTAAACACTTTATTTTGTTGAACTGTTTTGTCTCCTCTGTAAAGTTCCAAATGGTGAAAAAAAATCACTTTTGAGACTTTTCTGAGCTATGTTTGCATACTTCATAGCTCATATTTAAGGTTGGTAAGTGAAATATATATCTCCTGTATCAATGCATCAAATCTAAACACATGAAATCTTATAGAATCTAACAATCATTGTTTTTTTCCACTAATAACATTAAATCATTTCAAAATGATGAATCCTCTATTCTATCAGAGCCCATATTTGAAGAAATTATAATTAAAATGAGAGCTGCACATGAATAGTGAGCACATAGGCCTTCAAAGTCTATGGGTGATTTTGTAGCATGGCCTTCCGGCACTAGTGTTGCTGTGTACCTGAGCCTCAGGGGATTGTCTAATGACAGACTACACACAATACCAGAGCCAGACATAGCACAGAGTTTAGAGCCCCTGCCTATGACTTTCATTTGCATTGACATACGGTTGGGCCTTTGTTTGCCCGATCCAATCTGTGCCTAGCGATACGCTCATGTTGCTAAAACCAGCAGGCTAGATGAGGCGTCTCTCCTGTGCCAATATGGAGCCTCTCACCTGTTTGTTTGTGTCTTTGTCATTATCTGGTCATATGCCTACTTACCAGAGCCTGTAAAAAAAAAGACAGGGAAAAATATTTTCTCTATTCATTTTAGGAACTCCTTTATAAACCAGTGAGACTGACTTGGACCATTTGTCTTTAGTAGTACTGGAATGTACTGTCAGGTATCTGTTGTCCATTTCCTGACAAGGAGCACACACATCGGTGTGCTGAAATGTTCTCCCACTAATCTTGAATTCATTGATGGGCATTCTGAACATGACAGCAATCCCTTTCTCCTTCAGTAATGCCTGAAGGAGAGAACTGCAGGTCGCCCTGTGTCCAGTCAAAGGGAATTATTAAGTATTAGCGATTAATAACCTGGCTGATTGATTCTGGGTCACAGCACAGGTTGTAAGGTTTTTTGAGGGGGGGGGGTCTCAAATTGGTGTTCTTCCAAATATTGATTAGATATCTGGGAACAACGAAGGTGGAAGAGGTTTTGTTTTGAGAGACAAAGCACTTCACAATTTGGCATGGTGATCATTTATGATCCCTGACCATTTCACTGTTTTGAAATAGAGTATTATGTATTCTTATAGTACAGAAATATTTGTTTGATCTACTATTTTCTATTCCCTGGAAATTCAATGAAGGGTAGAACGCATTGACAGAGAGAGGAACAAATAGGAGGAAGAGAAATAATTGTCAGTGGATAATGCAGCGTATGTTACAATAGTTGATTGAGTGGAAGTCTTGACAGGCAACAAAGGCATACAATTTATACTTTAGACTAGAAACCGATTGTAGTTTGCCAATCCAGACATGAACAGCATGGCGTAGCCACAGGGAGGCTGTAAAGGACAGCCGTTCCAGATTACTTATGGAGAGAGATCCATCACTATGGTGCCATGGGACTGGAGGTGGCAGCACAGATAAAGGAGAGGAAAAGAGAGGAATACAGAAAAACATGTTTTAAACAAGAGGACCTGAATGACTCTCAATTCTTACGGTCAAAAAATCAATTCCTCTAACAAGCAGACACATGCATGCAGCATGTGATTGAGCTGGCAGACTAGATGCTACAGTCTGGTCACATCATCACACACATATCAGTCATCTTAACAGCCACCACTGTGCTTTTGCTGTATTCCAGTTCTCACTGCATTTTTACCTACCGAAACACTTGGGCTCATGCACACACGACACTTTGCAGTCAGACAGGAGAGCTATTACTACCTCATCCCGATTAGCGATTTACGCATTCACATTGACTACTTCTCAGCAGAGAATGCCATGGAGAGGATCAGTCTTCCTCAAATTCAAGAAATACCTTCTTCAACAAAGCACAGTGAGAAGTGAGTTTGCGATCGTACATAAGATGAGCACCAAGTGGTCACAAGGTCTACAAAGTTGGCAGGTTGCCACAGTCTTCAATCTGCTCAGCTTGAAATAGCCGATGCATTTTTCTAATATGTCTGGCATATTTAATTTCAAGAGCTAAGCTAAACAGGGCTATTCAAATTTTTACTTTTTAATTACATGCATGTCATGTGATAGTTATCATTCACTAGCTGGCTCTTAAATGAGCCTTCGGGGTCATTGGGAATTCTTTTCAATGAGATGCACCATATCCCTAAGGTACAGCACAGGAAGACAGGATAAAGGCTGCAATAGTACTGCCAAAGACAGTACCATGTCATATTGTTATATTTGTTTTTTTTATTCATTATTCAAGAAATGTACGTTATACACAATGCATTTAAACAAGTATTTACACCTTAAGCTAAATGTAATTATGTTTGGCAAAATAGATTTCTGCATTTCCTAGTGCTCATGTTGCATAATTGGCTAATAACACCAGCACAGCCAGAAGAGGGCTGGTGACCCCTCCGAGCCTGGTTCCTCTCTAGGTCCCTTCATAAATTTCAGCCCCTGTTAGGGAGTTTTTCAGAGTCACTGTGCTCCATCACTGTTGTTGCTTGCTCCTTGGGGTTTCAGGCTGCGTGTTTTGTAAAAGCACTTTTTGACAATTACTGATGTAAAAAGGGCTTTATAAATACATTTGATTGATTGATGAAAAGGAGCGGTTGGGCTGCCGTGTGCATAATTTGTAAACACTACGTCAGTGCGGCAATTGTACTTGCTGCATTGCAAACATAAACAGAGTTAGAATACGATCTAGGTGTGAGGTGCACATTGCAATTATTCAGGGCAGGGAAAAATGAACAGAAGATGTAAACTGTCATATGTATTCATTTCAAAGTCAAATCAAGTTTCTAAGGACCAAAAAAACTATGAACAATATGAGCATAGTAAAAACCCAAAATAGCCACAAGAAGGTTTGTTTCATTTCAGATTACCTTGATTCAAACCTGCTCTGTAGAATATGACAGTATCCATCATTCAAGCAATGTCTTAAGCAATCCATTTGGAGTGAACCACATGAGTGCTTGAACATCACGACTACATCAACAACCAATACGAATGACAATGGCTGGTATTGATCATTCATCCTCCTGTTATGTTCAACTGTAAGTAACTGCAATAATGTCCTTTGGTCCAATTGAATGTTGAACCATCCGAAAGTAGTTCAAAATAAATGTATCCATAAACATTATGTTTAGCACCTCCCTTGATGGCATTGTAATCCAGGATCATCTCAGGTTTCTGGTCCTCTCAGTTGCTGAGCTTCCTTATATAGTCCATCTTTTGGGACAGTAGGAGACCAGAGCTGTGGGGTCTGTAAAGTAGAAGTAGGGGCCTTGCCCTTCAGCAGGGAACTCCTGTCCATTTTTCTTAACAGTTCCAACCATTGAAAGCTTCCACGTCAGCAGCTCCTTACCCGGGGAAGTCGGAGGTGAAAATGTTGTCACAGGAGATGTTGTGGCCATTGAAACCCTTGATCATGTTTGTCTCAGTCCCTGAGTATGGACGGCATTTTCCCATGGGAAATACAAGGCTCCTGTCTTAGGTAGAATTATTTTTGTTTCGTCTTGCAATTTTACCACAGAAAGTGCAAAAAGGGGTGTAGTCGGGGCCCAGGAACAAATTATCAGTGTGTGCTTGTCTGTCTCTGTCTTTGTGTGTGTGTGTGTGTGTGTGTGTGTGTGTGTGTGTGTGTGTGTGTGTGTGTGTGTGTGTGTGTGTGTGTGTGTGTGTGTGTGTGTGTGTGTGTGTGTGTGTGTGTGTGTGTGTGTGTGTATGTGTGTGTGGCTGGGAGGGATTAAGCAATCTCATTGTGTCTCATATTTGAAAATAAAATAAGTCAGTTTCAATGTTAATTTGATATTTTAAATGTATAAATGTAAGTAATGTGCAAAATGGATGAGAATCTATAAATATTTACAATAAAAAAACAAAAATCAATTTTTGACTTAATACTACAAACAGATGTATAGGATTTAGATGATGAACTGTATATTTTCAGTAGTAATAGTTTAACAGTATTTTTCAGAAAGAAAACACAATGTACAGACAAAACAAGACACAGAGAACCAGCAGGGGATTTAGGTATGGGCAAACATGGGCAGCAGCCTAATTCTGGTTTGAGAGCTAGGCAGATTACTACCTGGGAAGGTCTCAGATAGTACAAGATGGAAAGGCCTCTCAAAAAGCACCGCTCTAACTTTGTACATTAGGCCTACTAATGCAATTTGTCAAATCAGTCACACAACAAAATTTTACCAAATAAACCACAACAAATTCCTAATACTGTGAATATATAGTTTCACAGACATAATTTTTTTCTGGTTTGGGCAAAATCATTAAGGTAATACTACTGCACACCACTAAGGTGAATTGGTTTAGTTTTGACCATTGGTTGACAGTGCTGGGGGATGATTAATGTACTGATGTTCGAGTGCCAAAGCAACACATATGGATAAGAAAAGGTCTAAGCCATCAGGTGCCCAGTTTAAGAAAAAAGGAAAAACTGTCAAAAATTAAAGGTATGCAGCTATGTCATCTCATTATGAGTATGATATTATGCATGCAATGAAATAGGCTAGTATAACATTTATGTTTGGTAGCCTGTTGTTTGCTACACTATTACACATGGGGCAACAATACTGGATATAACCGGAAATAATGTCTGTAGACTGCAGCATAACAATTACAACCTAACTAGCACATTATTGATTTGGTTAACTTTCATTGAGGTGATATCATAAAGGTTTTCTGTGAGTGTATTGATTAGGTCCTGAGCTCGGTAAGGGGAATTCCTTAAAATACATCTGTATTATGCTGATATTTGGTGTCTTTTGTGCTATATTGTCTCTTTTGGGGTGTTTTTTGCCTAGAATTATCCAAAGAGATTGTATGGTTTATTTGATTCCTATTATGAAAGTCTGATAAACTGTGCATAAAAACATTTGTTTTATTTTTGTATATATTTAAATATTTAAGTGGGGAAGGTGGGGCTGAATGTGGTTTGCCCAGGGAGCCATACAAGCTAGAACCGCCACTGCAGAGAACAGACAAAACAAGATGCTCAAAGCCAAGACAAAGTAGGCCTACATCTCTTTAAACACCGGTGTTATTCCCTCTGTGGCCTCAGGTTTTTAGTAGGTATTGGGCCTGGCGAGGTTCATGCTGTCCCATAAGTGTACAGAACAAACACTGTGCACTTGTTTCTGAAACATACATGTATATAACAAATACATATAACATCCCTGAAAATATAAATAGTGTATTACTCTCAAGCTTTACATACAAGTCAAGTACAATTAGAGCATGCCTGACGTACTACTCGGGAGAATTTATGTAGATAAGATACCCTATCCCAGGGATCTACAGACAGAAAGCCCTTCAACACATCAAAACATGTAGCTTCTTTCAAGTTTTATACATTTGTCAGTGCACAGAAAACCGAAAAATTATAATTCAGGTAAAATGACCACAGACAAGCAACACAATAATGCTAATCTGTTAAGGTCAAATTTTCAGACACAAAACAAGAAACAGTTACAAGCAACAAAAAACTAAAATCTGTTTAGGGAAAATACAAAATAAAAATGAGTTACGGTAAAACTGTTAGAGTTGACACATAGATAGGAGCAGATCGTTACATTGACACATAGGTTATTCCCCTGATAGCACATAACATGCATTACACGAAGCAGTTACAAGCAACACAGAAAAAAAATCTATTTAATGTTTAAAATGGACAAGGGGAAAAAGAGTCCCCAGTATAAGTATTGTCTGCAGCCTATTCCATAAGCAGGGAGTGTAACAGGAAAATGTATCATACCCAAGTCTATGGAGATTGCAGAGGCCTCAAGTGTAATCCAGGCTTGAGATCTGGTTTACTAATACAATCACAAATCCAGCTCTTAAGATGCATCAAGTACTCTTTATTCTGTGTTTATTTAGGTATTAACTCATGTTTATTAATGTATACTTCATAAGGTAACTACACATCCATTATATGTTTTGAACACATGCACAGAAATCCTTCTCTATAGATGCATCATGTAATCATTAATTCATGTTTATTTATGTATTAATAATGTATGCATATTATAAATTGTTACCTGTGAACTATTAAGTGTTGAACACTTATTATAATCTAGGAATTTAAAAGGATGAGTTTAATAACCAAGTCTCCTAGCAAATGCAGTGATGGGGGTAGCACAAGTGTTCACTTGAAAGGGCAATGCATACTGGAAGATTATATTGTAGGTGTGCCTTATTATATTACACAAATTCCTTTTACCAACTACAACTCAAATGTGTTTGTCTTGTATCAACTACAAATATTTATGTATGCTTCTCAATAATTTAAGTAGCATGAAATGAAAAGATATGTTTAACTAGCCCTAAGAGTTTTGTGAACCTATTCAAGATAACAGTGTAACAGTACTTCTACCTGAGTAGGATATTTCAGTACTCTATCCACCTCTGAAGAACACACATTCCTCTTTGCTAGCAGCAAAATTCACTTTTAAGGCGTTGGGGAGTGAGGTTTTTACTCATAGCACAGCACTCACTGGCCCCCGTTACACATACTTATCTGACTTGAGTTTTAATGACTTAAATTCCAGTGTCCAATTCAGAAAGGTGTGAGGGGATTAAATCATGAGAGCAAAAAAAAATGTTTTGATGTAGATGGAGCTGGCCAAAAAGAGTGATTGTCTTTGAGTGATTGAGTGACTAACTGATTATCCCATGTTGCCTACCACACTCAAAATGTGTGCATAGGAGAAGGCAAACTCTTTGAATAATAAAGAATTTGGAGCCGTCTGCATGTTTTTAATTACTTGTCTTCTTGTAGTTACTTGTAACGAGACAGACAAATAACATTGTATATTAATGTCATCAATCTCATTGAAAGCTTGTAGACATCTAATACCTACACTTGAAACATCAACTTCCGACACAATAATGCCTATGGTTGCTAAACAAGGATTTATAGAGAGGAAGACAGAATGGGGTAGAGGGTTTTGTACATTTTGCACAAACATTTATTAGACAAATTGCTGTGACAAGAACGCAAAATACAGTATTAACAAAAAAACTAATTGGTCAGTAACTATATTACTCAGCATGGACTGTACGTATTAAAGATCAAATACAGGACAGGCACAATTTATTCATGCTGTTGTTGACTCCCAATGCATCTGAACTATACAATGTATAATTGTGTAAAAATACAGAGCGGCATGATAAACTATGTATTCTGAAATTTAGTTTTCAATTTAGTTACTTTGTTACAGAAGTTGACCGATTAATCCTTTGCCAAATGCATGCTGTCTCTGTTTGGCTAGCAAGAACGGTTGTTAGAATTTGGCTAGCCTAAGTGCATGCCTAGCACAACAATGGGCCAATGACTTTACATGATCTATTCAAGATCTATTTAGTGCCACTTTTGCAGAAAATAAGTGCATGTGATTAAATCCTGATAATAATCGAAACACCTGTTAAAGACCCCATAGAATGGTACTCTTTCTTCCCATGGTTTTATGAGACGAGCATTAGCATTCAGGGTGCTGGAGAGGGGCTGCCATAAATGCACAGGAGACTTTAAATAATGTTTCTCAATGTAGACTGCGGCAGAGATATTCTCCTCAGAAATATCCGCATGACAAAACTATCAATGCATTATTCTGGTGATCGGGTTAGAAAATATGTGCTAAAACTTGCGGTCCCTAAATAAATGTTGGAACAGCTGATTTTACAGCAAGGTTGACAAATGACATTCAAATCTTATTTGTTATCGTTTCATTTCTCCCCACAAAAGTTCTTGCTCGTATATACATAAAATTTGAGGAATATTGAATCCAGCCCTCAATCGGTTGGTGATTTTGGGTCCCATAGATCGTTGTTACCCGATTTTGTTCCCAATGAATTATACATTGTACAGTAAAAAATTTGATATGTAATCAAAATCCAGAATTATTACAAGACCACTGCTTTTTCTAGCATTTCCAAAAAAGTTCAAAGGAAAGTTTAGAATGAGGAACAGAAGCGTTCAATTTGCAGTGGCTACATAATTGTAACCCTTCTGTTCCTCACTCAAAACCTTCCTTTTCTATTTTTTTTTATGAAAGGAAAAAGGTGCAGTGGTCTCTTCATTTTTTTCCGGAGCTGTATATTTCTTTTTTGAGACCCAATGTTTGTTTTAAGTGTTCCCTAGCAGTGTTTGTAGCTCCAACCCACTGAATAATTTTACGTACTACAATCAGTCAGTTTGTTCAGTGCCAGATGTATTAATTTATTTATTTAGGTATTTATAACTTTGACTTAGTTCAACAGTTATCTTTATCCCAAAAGCTGCTCTTGAAGTATATCTGATGCTTACTGTTTGGTTCATCTGTCATGCTACCTAGAAATGTTATTTGGCAACAAATGTGTGCCGTGTTCATAGAAGGAGAAGAGGAATATAGAGAGGTAGAAGGAGAGCACACCAGCGACGGGTGACAACATTCCCAATTCTTTGTAGTGTTGATTGTGAATCACAAACAAAAGTAATTAATTTAAATAAATCTTAGAATGTTCTGTCGTTAATCTGTAGTTAATCGTGATTGATCGCAATTTTTAAATCAGGCCTGAAATAAGTATGTGATGTCCACTACAGAATTGTGTCTGTTTTTAATCCAATGTTGTCTGGGGACCCAATGATCACAGCCATCCAATATTGGTTTTCGGCCTTGTCCCTTGCATACAGATTTCTCCAGATTCTCTCAGTCTTTTAATTACACTATATTCTGAGAGATATTGGACATGAATGTAATTGAATTAAGCTTGACATGATGTATGAGAATACTAACTATCTCTGTATGAAGGACACTAGGTAGGAAATGTGATGCCCCATTATTGATGGGTCCCAAACACCTAGTCCATACCACTGGTCATATGTTGGAATACGCCATACAAGGGAATTTTGTAGGATACATTTATTTCTTATAATAGTCTGTGTAATGGTTGGCTATGAGCACTGACCATCTCCTATCTGTCCTGGCATAAAAGACTGTGTTAATGTTATAATCTTTGGAGAGAAAATGAAAGAACTACGGAAGGTTAACATTTTGGACTCATGCTGAATAAAGGCTCTGCCCTGATTTGTTTGTATAAAGACTCTGTTCATGGATCAAAAGTGGACAGAAGCTAACAGTACCATAGATGAGGAGATCCCCAAACTATTAGCAATTCTTAATTTGTTTGCAGTGGTGAACCCGTCCCCATCTTTGAAAGACTCATCCTCTCTGGGATGCTTTTTTTATACCTAGTCACAGTGACGCTGACGGGGGGGACAACCGGTAATGTTGTCCCGGGCCCAGGCCTCGGGGGGCCCATTTGGTTGGCTTAAATATAATGATTTATTAGTCACTCAATCTTGGTATTCAGTACAACCTAGCTAAAACATTAAACAATAAACATGTAGGACCTCTTTTAAGAACAGCAACATCATTGCTATTTATACTCTTTCTTGCCCTATGGTTTGTGTCCTAAATGTTCAACTTTGTTCCGGGCCCTGGGATTCCTGTCAGCGTCCTTGCCTAGTCATGTTACTGACCTGTTGCCAATTAACTGTAATTGGTTGTGAGATGTTCCACCAGGATTGTTTTGCGTTACTCATTTTCTTTTTGCCTCTGCCTCAGCTTTTTTGTATACGTTTTGCTGGCATCAAATCCAAAGTAGGCATAAATGTTACTGAGAGACAGTAATATTTCTCAGTATTGTGTGATATGTTGTCTTTGAACTATTTGTATGGAATATTGGGTTCAAATGATTTGCTCATTATTGCAATCTCTTTATCTTTACATTTTACACAATGATTGGAAACAGGGTTGTACTACAATGTTTTTGTCATGTAGTGTATGACCATGAATACAAAAAGAGCCTGTCATACAACTATTTTCTTAACAGAGAAATATGATATGCTGAATTAAGAGATGATATCGATAATCATGAGTTAGGCAAAAAAGGATTGTGGAAAAAATGTTGACATTGACAATAAGAGCAGCGCTTGCACAGTGCCAGGTCGCGACTAGTGTGTAGAAAATAAAAAAATCGGACAGGTAGCAAAGGTCTAGGTGCAATTGTTGTGCCTAGGCCACCATAACAACTATACAAATACCTCATGAATTATCAGCCCATATGCTCAAGTTAATCAAATTCCAAAGTACCCACACTCTTGAGTCAGCGTAGCACCAGTGCCCCAAAGAGAAGCTGGAAGGTTCTAAAATATTCCAGTGACAGCTGTATGTCATCAGGACCGATATCAGGGCCGGTATTTAAGGTATCCAAAAGAGCAGCTCAAGCACAATGCTGCTCCCAACTGCACAGCCGCAGTGCCATGGGATACATAGGAACGGGAAGACAGCCTGAAGATGGAGAATGCGCAGGAGGCCCAGATTCTGACTGCCCAAACCCATTCCTCTCAAACCACCACAATGCGGCAGCGCCATAGCTAACACATCCACCCAAGGAGAGCAGTTTATCTGTTGATTTCGATTTTCCCCTTCTCCTCCTATACCTCTCCCCTTAAAACATCCTCCAGGGCCTTAACACTTGTGAGGGGCAGGATGGGTAGAAGTAGCTGGAAGAGTGAGGCTTAGCTGAAAAATCCTTCTGTTTCTGCAGGTGACGAAGGACTGCTCATTTATGAGTGCTGATAGGTTACACCCGTGTCACTCACCATTGCTGTAACTCTGCAAAAGCTATGCTGACAGGCCAGAATATATATGGGGAGCAGCGTCTCACTGCACGTATTAATTATAATTACATTAGCATTTCTGCATACATTAGCACTGCAAAGGATAGAGGAGAAAGTGATGTCCTGTAAATATTGGAGGACTATTTTAAAACACAATAAAACTATTCTGAAACTATTCAAATTCTGGTGTTTTAAAAACGCATTTATTAATTTAAAATGTATAGCATCAAAACACACGTTGTAAAATTAAGGTCTTTGTTTCTGTGATAACACTCCCGTCTCCATCCATATATGCATCTTCCTGCCAGAGACCTTGATTCTCCCTCTATTTCTCACTATCAAAACAGAGGCTAAGAAAAGTAAAAGTATTCACTCTCCCTTTTGGACCTGGACATTTTGCCAAATTGGATTTTGCTTTGCCACTGATCCACACAAAAAGAGTTACATTCACATAGGTAGCTGTCTTGTAAAGAGATACTGTTCCAATCTTTTTGACAATTATTGACTTCATCAGAACAACGTTCCGAGATGTGTACCGAAACACTTCTGGTCACGTGATGCCAGGTGACGAAACACTTTATGTGATATGAAACTAAACCTGTGGCGTGTCACCTCAAAACACTTGACTGTCTCAGGGTTTGAAAAAGAGTTGGCAATGCCATCAACAATGAATGGCGTCACATTGTTACAAGAGATATTGGGGAGATAACTGAGAGATTGTGATAGTTAGCTGTGTGAGAGTTGTGTATAGATAGCCTAGTAAGCAGTACCTGTTTTCAAAATGCAGGCCTCCACTGTTCTCCGATGCCTGAGCACACATATCGATGCTTTCAAACTCGGACCTCTACTAGATACGTTATTTAGCAACTGAAATATCAGCATTTTTAACTATCCTCAAGTCAGCGGTGGCTTAGTGCGTAGAGTGCAGATGTGTAAGCAAACCTTTAAGACATTTTTAACCTGATTTCAATTGATACACCACTATTTTTTGGAGTTCATTGATGTCTCATGTAGTTCATCCTATGACATACTCATGATCCAAAAGAACCCCATATTTTAATTTCCCTTTTCAACGAGAACATACACCAAACCCAACCCCCTGTGCCAATTTTTTGGGGGAAAAATACAATTATCTACGCTGTTAAAAAAAAATGCTGGATGAACTGGAAATATTTCAAATTTGAAATGTAAATTTGTCAGTTTTTGGTAACCTAAACTTTTTTAACCTTAGTTTACTGCATGCCTTTGTACCATTTCAGGTTATTCCCTGGACTTGAACTGCTTAGATTTAAATGTATTTTGTGTAATTCAGCTATGTGAATATTCAAAATGAACAACTATCAAAACAACAACATTTTCTAGCCATCATGATAAGTCATGAAAAATAAATATAATTACATGGCTGCAACCTATTACTCAGAAATTACGCAGAGGTAAAATAGAAAGTGATATAATTATTACATCCCATGCCAACTGTTGCCTATTGGGAAGAAATAACCTGGGCTGGACATACTGTATTTATTTTTTTCTTTCTTGAAGTTTGGCACAAAATTATTTCCCTCCTCCCATGGCTAAACACACACTACCACATGCTCACATACACTGAAGTTTCTATTATGGTCTCCTGGGGAACTGGACTACCTCATTCAATATATGACCTTTACCAATGAGATTCAGTAGCTTTAGTCAACACCCAAGGAGCATTCCCCATTTTGCAGTTCTACAGAATTCACAGTTACTGTCATCTTCATTTACTATCACAGGGACTGCACATTGCACCCAGTGCTATATAAGAAGCTGCAATCCTATAAATCATGCGTACATATGTCCACACTGAAATATACAATACACATGTTGGCAAATATCAACATTAATCCCATGTATAACAATGTCTATGGAGATTTTTGATGTGACATGAATGTGCATGATTTAGTAAATAAAGAAGCTATTCATGAGTTTGTTTATGACAAACTTGCAATATCTTTGGAGAGGCAATGCAAATACAATAAATATAAATACAAACATTGAGGAAATCGAACGATAATTCACACTTTCACTTTCACCACCTCACTGCCTTCTCGTCATCTCTGTATACTGCTAAAGCCAATTTCTGAATCTTGAAGTTCAAACTTTTCCACCTAACCCCAGGAATCTCTTTGCCACTGTGTCCTCAATACTTAAAGGTCCTGCAAACATGACAGAATTTTTCCAAATGTTAAGCCTCCATGGACAGCCATGCACTTCGTCCTCATTAATATGAACAACATGCCACTGTCAAACAGCGACTGCAGTAAATCCACATGTAGTTCAAAACATTAAGAGGCCTTTTCCCCAGACCATATCTGTGCTAGTAAGGCAATCAATCAAATGTATTTATAAAGCCCTTTTACATCAGCAGTCACAAAGTGCTTTTACAAAACACCTTGCCTGAAACCCCAAGGAGCAAGCAACAACAGTGTTGTTGCAGTGTCTAGGAAAAATTCCATAAGAGGGGCTAAAATGTACGAAGAAACCTACAGAGGAACCAGGCTCGGATGGGTGACCAGTCCACTTCTGGCTGTGCCAGGAGAAACAATTTAAGAGTACAAGTTGCAAGAATTAATAAATGCATGTGGGCTGTGTCCAGAGTCTATAAAACCTAATCGAGGTCATCGCTAGATTGATTGGCAGCAACAAGTCTTTAGTGCATGGTGCTCGGGAGGTATTGGCCAAGACCTCATGTCCTCCTAAGGTTGAATGGAGCACGAGACATGGAGAGAGTGCATTCCTTAGGATTTACAGTGGAGAAGGAGAGCCTACCCAACTCCCCCCCGCACAGTAATATAGCAGTGTAAAACCCTGGGGCTAAGACAATGGGTCCAGTGACAGTGGCCCTATCCTGGCGAGGCCCTGGACAGGGCCCAACAGGCTGGAAGTCAATCCACCCACATTGCCAAGCATCAGCCAAAGGGACACCAACCGACCGCCACCATCCTGAAATGAAGGCCGAGTATTGCCAGCGGAGTTCACACCAATTGCACAATGGTCCCAACGGAGAGACAACAACAAGCCGATGACTCCGCCTTTCAAACTTTTCTGTTCACCTTCACACCCCGAGGCCAGACTGCACTTAATCATAGACCATGCTGAAGAGATGGGTCTTTATTAGACACTTGAAAGTTACCAGTGAACACTACAGGTGATCAATTATTGTTGTTGCATAATCTTAGGGATTTTAGACAGGGTATCTGTAAAAACTGTTGAAGTTAAAAGGGCTTTATAAATTTGATAGAAGTTAGTCAGCTATGTAAAAACTGCAAATGTTCAGCTCCAGAAAAACATTTGACCACTGTACCTTATTCTTTCCTTTCCAAAAAAGTTGAAAAGGAAAGTTTTGAGTGAGGAACAGAAGCATTCAATTTGCAGTGGTCTCTTAATTTTAACCCTGCTGTTTCTAACACAACACCTTCTTTTTTGGCGTTTTGGAGAGGAAAGAAAAAGGTGCAGTGGTCTCTAAATTGTTTCTGGAGCTATATATAACAAATACTAGCTCTTTAAGAGTAGCACAAACTACCTTCAATATCTGGCTTTTCTGACTGGTGGAAATGTGTTTCTGAGATAACTAGATGGAGAGAGCTACAGTTCTAACTGCTTCGGTCAATCTGGATAATAATTGCTAAAAATGTATTAGATAGTAGTATTAGATTAGTAGTTCTGCCAGGGAGGCTCTCATTGCCACTGGGATGCCCTCTCTCAAATGCCAATCAGGGGTCAGTTCTCCTTCTCCACTGTAATTCCTTGTAAGACTAAGGAATGCACTCTCAAAATTGTCCTTGTCTCCTTCTCCGTTTAAACTTAGGAGGATATGAGGTCTTGGCCCACACCTCCAGAGCACCAGGCTCGAAAGACTAATTGTCCAAATTCTTCCGGGTTGTGTTGCAGATCAAGACGATACCAGACAATTTCAGATGCCACTCTGCTGAACCTGAATCCCCCTCCCACACACCCATTCCCCTGGGTTGTCCCTGTCCTTGTCCATCTGGTCATGCTTCTGACCTGGATTAGGTTTTATAGACTCTGGACACAGCCAACATGCATTTATTAATTATTACAACCATTACAAATGATTACACCCCTAAAAATGTTCACCTGGCAAAGAAAGAAGAGGACAGTTTTTTTCCCTAGCCACTGTGCTTTAACTCTTGTTGCATGCTCCCTAAATGTGATTGATTGATTGTGGTGCAACCAGCGTGTCTGTATGTTTAGTAAATAAATAAATAAAAGATTTGAAGTGCCAGTATTTTTAAATAAAATATTCAAGTTAATTGTCAGAGAACCCTTGGTAGTAAAAATAAACAATTGGTCAGGGGTACTGCACGCTTTTTCACCAGGCCCCATTTTAGTGTGCTGCATCTGTAGCTTGACAATGTCTGTTTTACTCAGGAGTATATTCTTGTTTTCATACCGTTGTCTAGTATATCCTGCTAGTTATGGCCATTTAATGTAAACAATGTTTATCTTCAACTGTGAGCATTATTTCAACTGTTAGCATAATTTGCTGGCTGACTGTTAAAAAATTGACTAGGCTTAAGGGGCAATTTGTCATTGTTTTTGTAATTTGTGCCAAGACTGCAAGGGAGTGCTTTCCCCTCTGCTTGGCAATAATCAAGTGTGAGTACTAAAGCCTCTCCAGTACTTTCAGCAGCAGTCTTATCAAGTGGCAGTATTGTTGCCAAAAACAAAGACTGTACCAGAAACTACAGTACTAACAATTTGTTTTGCAGAGTTAGAGCTTAAAGATCACACCACTCTTGCATTTCAGTATCTTATTGTAGCTTATTATATAATAAAGGAATAGAACACCAAAATAACTTCAGTCTTTGAGGTTGATTGAAATGTATATTACCATTTGTTTCTCTCTTCCCTATAGTACTGACTTTTTTATCTGTACGGTATAATTCCTACTACTCAGTAGTTTATGCAGTAACTTTATGTTGCTCAATGTGTTCACTAAATTACTGGATTTAGTCAAATTCAGAATTTTGCTTTGGTATTCATCTGGGCAGTAAATGTGTATTTGGGTATACTAAAAATAATATACTAAAACTAATTTAAAAAAAAGTAACATGTAGTTAATGTGTTGTGAGTCCAAAAGTGCCCTCCAGAACGATTGGCCCCATTCATAAATTTGAACAAAAAAAGATTGTGACAAGGCTGTGGGTTTTAGGTCAAGGGACTGTGATTACCATTGCATAAGTTTGATCCTGCAGTCAGAGAACCATTTTTGTGTAAATTTGGAGGTATGTTTTGGATTGTGGTCAATGTGGCCATGTATCTCAACAAAGTTCCAAGGGCCTTTGGAAGTAACCACCATACTTCACAGTAGGCATTTGCTTTTTTCTGCATGAGCATGGTCCATTTTCAACAAACCAACTGGTGCTTTCTGCCCCAAAAAATCCATTAGAACCTGTTCAAATCACAGTTTCAATAGCATATCGGAAACCCCAGGCATTTTATTTGTAGTTTGGTGACCACAGAGATGTCTACCGACACTTGAAAATAACATATTGGAATGGAGGTAGAATCTAATTGTAATTAGGGACTTGGTGACCCCATGATATAGTCCATATCTGCAATTCTGTGATCTATACATTGCTCTACACAGGAGATGTTATCCACAAAGGTTTTTGAAGAAAATAATTCTTGATTAGTGTTTTTTTTGCTTAGAAAACTGTACCACAGACTGAGTGGAATGAATTGCTCTATATATCAAGCACCCCGACAGCAAGAGAAGCTGCTGGGACAAGTCTGTTATTTTCTCCTTTGTTTGAGCACCATTTGATTGCTTCTTTAGTTTCTCAGTACATTGCTCATTTTTGTTATAAAACACCCTCCAGTCTTTTATATTTAGACTTTTTGTCCATCTCCATGTCCTTGCTCAGCCCTGTTGCAACATTGGAACTTATTACACACCGTGTACATTTTCCATATAAAAACAAAACCGTCAATGAGTCTAATGCAATTGGTTTGGTTCATGACAATATCACAATTAGGATAAAGAGGATACATCCTTGTTAAAACAACCTTCTTCATTGTAGACCTAGGGAAAGCCACACAAACGGCTTAGGTATTGAAAAAATGTACAGCAAAATAACATATAGATACAAGATGAATCTGTGTTTACTGAGGTTGTCCTGTGTGGTTTAATGATAGCCATGAATACACACATGGAGTGCAAGCTGAGAGACAGGTTCCTCAGGGCCCAGGCCTTTGTGTTGCTGCTTCAGCTGAAGGGATGTGATAGATTTGTGCTGGATAAACTGAAGCGGAGTAGGGTAGAACATAGAGGAATCAGGGCATTGTCTAGTTTCTGCATGCTTCATTTCAGACCAGAAGGATAGCCATTCAGGAATTGGTATCTAGGTACAAATAATAAGCTATCAAATAAAAGGTTTTATTAGAAAAGCACAAATTGTGATCTCAATTAATACATACACTACCATTCATAAGTTTGGGGTCACTGGGAAATGTTCTAGTTTTCCATGAAAACATACATGAAATGAGATTGAATAGGAAATATAGTCAATGACAAGGTTGGAAATAATTATTTTATTTGAAAAGATAATTGTGTCCTTCACACTTTGTATCAAATAAACCTCCATAGGCAGCAATTACAGCCTGCAGACCTTTGGCATTCTAGTTGTCAATTTGTTGAGGTGATCAAAAGAGATTTCACACCATGCTTTCTGAAGCCCCTCCCACAAGTTGGCCCTTCTAACTCACCATATGGTCAAGTTGCTCCGCCTCCACTGCCCGTCCCGGCCACTCCGCCTCCACTGCCCGTCCTGCCAACCCCGCCTACATTGCCTGTGTCCGGTATGTTTTGGTGGGGGTCTGGTTTTTCTCACGCCCTCCCACCCTCCCCTGGGGTGGTGTTCCTGCCCCGTCTGGAATCCGGGGCTTTGGGGGAGGTACTGTGACCGCCATCTCCCGCTTTTCCTGTCTTTCCAACTACCATGAACTCATCCCGGTCCCCTTCATTTGTCTTGTTTCAATTGTCACTCATACCAGGTCCCAATTAGGTCATTAGTATGTGTTAAATATTTCTCCTCTGCTCCCCTCATTTGTCAGTCATTGTTTAATGTCACAGTTGTTTCATGTCAGTGGTGAGTGTCTCGTTTTTGTACCAACATTTATTTTCATTCAGTTCGTTTTTGCAGTACTCAGTGTTCGTTTTAAATAAAGATTAGCATCAACTGCAATCCTCTGCCTGTGCCTGGTCCGTCCTATACCACCACTACACTCCAGCTTTGACAGTTAGGTCTCACAGCTCTGGGGTTCATGGTAGGGTTAAGGTTGGGCAAACCTTTAAACGGTATTGTATATGCTGGTTTAAGAATGTAAAGGTAATTGGTATCTTTTGAGAGATGTGAAGATATCAAGAAGAAATATAAAAACAGAAAATTATGTCTGCATCTGATGAATAGTACCAAATTAAGTCCCTTTCTTGAGGGACTGAAGGAAATCCTGTAAAATCTGGCAGTCAATAAATACCACAGTACATGCTTAGAATGTGAGATGATTTACAAGAAATGGCCTTTTAAGTTGTTTGTGGGTACTAATGCATTATTTAGAAAAAAGGGCAACAACATTGCAATATGCCAAAGACCATAAAGCTGTGCCCCTAGCCATCTCTGGGCTGGGGCCATAGTCAGGACATGACAGGGATAGGTGCCCATGGGCATCTCTGCGGTTGTTTTTAGTTTTTTCCCATTGGGGATCATATTTGTGGTCGGTTATTGTTCATCCTTGAAACGCTGAATGCTTGTGTGCTGTTCCTTGTCCTTTGGTTGTGTTCAGAGTTCAATAAATCTGCCTTGTGGCTACTGCCTACACCTACTTCAACCTACCCCGCCAAACCGTGACAATGACTGCTTTCTAATTTCTTTTGTGCCTCCCAGGAAGGTCTCTGGTTTTCTATGTGGGAACACTTGGATAGGGAATAGAACAAGTATTTACAACAGGACTACTTGAATAATTAAGTGACAGTCAACAAACTTTTCAGTTTTGTGATCTAAAGGAGAATGTTTTTGTTACTTTTTATTGCATTTATGTTTTTTGTGTTTACTTCAATTTCTAATATTAAGTCTCTGCATGTTTGCGTTTTCTTCTAAGATACAGACACTTATTGCTTTGATGAATGACTTCAATTTGTATTTTATTACTGTGGCCTTCGACTATTCAACCGTTTTGTGTACATACATTAACAAAATATCGCTCAATGTGAGACTATGAGAGTTTGGCTTAATATTTCACACAGGTGCTTTACAAATCTGGTGTCATCTCTGTTTTAAAGGTGCCAATAGAAAAAATGTTTTTCCCTAAGGCAGGTTATCCAGATCAGAGCTTGAACCCTTAATTGCAGGGACATCGAACGACAAACTATAGCACCTAAATTACTCAGATAATACCTGTCTCTCCAAATTGGGTTGTGTGTATAAAAGTTCACAGTATAAATAACTGTCTAAACAGGGTTGAGGGGTGAGACACTAATGAGAAAGCCAAATCTCAGCATTGTACATAACATTTCAGGGAAGGATTCCCACAGGCAAAAAGCATGCCCAGTTAACAGAGGTCATGCTGAGACACTTCATTATTTTTCTGAATACAACTAAACTTTTTAGCATTGTAAATATGGATGATCATGGTTATGGCTATTAATATTTTCTTATGTTTGTATAAAGGGAATTAGTGCTAACGATGAAATGCTTGTTTACATACAACACTAATGACGATAGCTAATGAATGGAATTCTATTAATACATTACCAGTGTTGCCTCTAGTGGAGGGAAATTACAAAATACTGCTCATTGCAGGAAGGCAGGGGTATAGCTGGGACAGTATGCAAATACATTTCAACTGGTTAGTCATTGGGTGGCAACCAATGGCATCTGACCAGTAATCCAATGGTTACAAAATGTAATGCCTGAGCCGGAAAGGTGAAAAATCTGTTTGGTTCCATGTTTCACTGGCTGAAATATAAGACCCCAGAAATGTTCCATACACACAAAAAGCTTATTTGTGCAAAACATCTCTGGGAAATGCTTACATTCCTTTTTCTTTGCCAAGATAATTCATCCACCTGACAGGTGATTCATATCAAAAAGTTGATTGAAGAAAAGGGTCATTACACCTGTGCAGATAGTACTGGATGCAATAACATGCAGCAATATCACAGTATAACAAAATACCACAAATATCTCAAGCTTTGAGGGAGAGTGCAATAGGCATGTTAACTGTAGCAATGTCCACCAGAGCTGTTGCCAGAAATGTAATGTTTATTTGCTTCCCATATATTGCCTTCTACATCATTTTAGAAAATTTGGCAGTATGTCTAACTGGCCTCATCCACAGACCATGTGTAACCACGCCAGCTGTGACAAGTTGATTATAGCATCACAGTAATTCCAGCGAACCCAAAGGCAGGTTGATTGACGGTTCACTTTTGTATTTGGGTGTTCCCTATGTCTTTTGAGGTTCCCTTAGCACAAACATGGTAAGCAGCAGGTACACTTAAAAAAAGAAGACAAGCGACAACGACGTGGGTATATTTGCTTACTGGCTACTGGTTTTCTAATGCAGAACTGTTATTTCTTACTGGAACCAATGTGGTAAAGTGTGCAATAGTATACACACACACTATACCAGCCTATCTTGAACCATCAATTCTTACATGGTTCTCAGGTGAGACAGTGCAGTCTGTTGCTGTTCCTATTGGAATCTTCCTGTGTGCTCTGTTCATCTGGTTATATGGTTATTGCTATTTCTTTTACTGACCATCAACTTGAATTGTCTTCTCAAAGTTATAACACACATACTCCGAAGCCCACTTAATCACCAGAGCTTCCCTCTCAATGGTGGCATTCTCATTCCTTTCCAACAGCTTGCAGCTGACGTAAAGGATGATGTGCTGGAAATCAGGGGCCTGTAACACTGGTTCACAACACAGCAGGACCTTCAGGTGGAGAAACCCCTATTCTTTGTGTCCCCAACACACCTTTGTGGGTAGATAGTTTTTGTGAGGAGTGGTGCAGCAATGGAGACATAACCCAGATTAGACCTCCGGTTTCAGAATAGAATCCCTTCTTGTCCCTAGGCTGAGGCCACTCCCTTATTGCCTGGGTTTTCTCCAATTACGGCTTTATCCTTCTGCTCCCTATGGTGTAGCCCAGATGCTCTGCCTCATCCTAACCAAGTCCTAGGGGTCACTTTTAATCCATTCGCCTCCGGGATGGTAAGCATTGAGTGCAGGTGATCTGACCAGCCGTCACTATGTATGACCACCCCATCAATGTAGACAGCTACGAAGGACTGATGGGGCAGTTGTAGGGTGCTAATCGACAGTTGGAAGGTTGATGCCGCTCCATGAAGACCAAAGGGGAGAGAAAAGTATTGAAATAGCCCATCTGGTGTGGCAAAGACGGTGTTAGGCCAAACTTCCATGGCCAGGGGTACTTCTTTGTGAGGTCTAAGTTAGAGTGGGTGGGGGATAGGGAATCTGCTCCACATGCTCTCGCTTGACGATTCATGGAAGAGCTGCTGTAGATGGTCGTTCTGTATCTCTTCCACCTATGAGGGGTGGAGCTGTTATAGCCAGAACTCCTAGTCTCAGATCCCTTCAAAGTGCTCTCTCTAGAGTTGCCCTGAAACAGGTGGCAGAGTTAATCATCCTGGATGTCCTCCCCCTTGTTTGCAGTCCCCTTTTCCTTGTGGAGAGCGAAGGGGAGGTTTGACAAAGGGGGCAGCTGCGGGGGGGCTCACCATTTTTCTACTTTCTGGAGCAAGGATTCTGTCAAGGGTACATTACTACACCATAGATTAGGTGCTATTTCACTGTGTTTCAACAAGGTCTGTAAAAGCTAATTGACTCAGAAATGCCATAATTAGCACTAAGGTAAATAGCACTCAGTTTATGGTGGTATTCATATAGTGTTGAGCCAGGTTACTGGGTTCGCTGATGACACGACTGAATGGATGCTGTAGTGTAGGATCAAAAACATGGATATCACCTTAAAAACAAACTGTTATTCAGCACTCATGGTGTCTCATGCTTTAAAAATATTGTCTGATATCATTGCCAAATTCCAGAATTCTGATATTTTCACAAAATAAAATAACAATTTTCAAGTCAGTTCAACAGGAAAAAGTGGTCAGCAAATCAGCATTGTTCAATCAAATTGTAACAATGCAAAAGCTTCTGTTATTTGTAATAAATCGTTGCTTGTCAAAATGTATGCTTAATCCAATTAAAATCTATTTATTGTATGATACCCACCGAATATGTGCATTAGCATACCCAAGGGCCCCATGTTATAAGTCATGCGCAGGACATGACTACATCATAGCAGAGGTTGTTCCCAGTCATCAGTCCATCATCGGACATGTATAAGTCAATAAAGAAATACCACTGAACATATGTCATCTCTGCCTGTTATGCAGGATGTCCTTGCCCAACAAACGTCATTATGGAGCTTCTACATGTCAACAGGCAGGGGTTAAAAACTAAAGTCTCAGGGGTCATAAATCACAAAAGTGACAGTAACCATCCTACATACCTACTCATGTTGTAACACAATAAAATGTGTCCAAGGGGGATGAAGTGTGTAAATTCTGCCTCTCTCTTCTTACCTTATAACTCCCTCCCCCTCTCTTTGTTTACATCTTACCTCCAAGATGTTAATTGATGACAGGTCAAGGCAAATTATCTTTGACCATGAACTGGAAGGTGATTATTTAAATCTGAACAGTGTAACAGACCCATTAATGAAGAGTTTTCATACTTAAGCAACCGAGGCATTGGCAGTTTTTTTTTATATCCTGACTAACCCATTTTTGCAACATTCTTTTGATTAACAGACATTATTGAATGTGAAAAATTTTTGGATATGATTTCTCCTGATTCAGATTAGATTCAGCTTAATTGTTATTAAACAGTACAAGTACTGTACAACAAAATGCAGGCTTCAGTTTTACATAAACAATAATGTTGTATTAACAAGGTTGCATAGACTTTTAATTTTCACAGAATATTCTATTGTCTTGTTTTCTAACCCATGGCTGCCCTACTTTCTTAATACATGTTGTGTGACTATTTTTCAAAATAGCTTAACATTCAGTGCAAATATGTAATTATTATCCATCCCCTCTGCAACAACAAACTTCCTCTCAGCCTACAATTGTTCTTGTCATCCCCACTCCCACTGGAAGATATGTTCTGCTGTGTTCATGGGAATACAGCATTTCAAAATGATACCTGTTAGCAGAGCTGTAACTATAGCATATCCAGGGGTAGAAAAAGGGAGGCAGGAGGGACTGAAAATCCCCAGGGTCCACTGTGGCTCTTCCAAGGCTCTTCCAAGGATGGAATGACACGCAACATAGGAAGTCTGACCTGAGTGTGTATCCTCCATGAAGACCTCTGAGTGTGTGTCTGAGTGTCCTGAGTGTCCTTAAAGTGACACTAAATTAAAGTGACTCTCAAGTCTCAAGCACAAATTTGGTACTTTTTCATAAACAATAATCCGAGGTTTTGTTAACTAGCATAGCTGGAATGCTCAGAAATACAGCATGTTACAATTTGCAGTGGTCTCTTAATTTTAACCCTTCTGTTCCTCACTCAAAACCATCATTTTTTACTTTATTGGAAAGGAAAGTAAAAAGTGCAGTGGTCTATTAATTTCTTCCGGAGCTGTATGTTCTTATAACATAAGTTTTATTGGAGAGCATACCATTTTCCATTGCCTTTCCCATCTTCTCTGCTAAATCTGAACCATTTTAATAGAGCAGTTCACCAATTGCCTACACAGTAATGAATACTGGCTGTTTTTACAATTTAAATCAGCATAATAAATAACCAAACAGGATGATGAAATGTGTAGGCCAAGGAAATTAATGAAGTCTAAAAATGTGTAGGCAGTTGTCAAGGTCACCTTGGGTTCCCAGACTGCTAACGTTGCAGCGTTTGGCATCACCCACCATATGAAAACATCTACCCAGCTCTATGGACACTTTGTATAACCTGTATTTAGTGCCTGCCTTTAGAACTAATTTGTCAGTTATTGTTGTTAAGAGAAGGCGCATTTGCCAGTAGTTGGGGGACAACCCACAGTGGACCAATGCTGCGTTTTTGGATATGTTTTGTTCTTTCTGGATCAAACCTGGATTAAGTCTTGTTCGATCCTGCATCTCTGCCTCCGTCTCCATTCACCTAAGCCTAACAGCAGTCTTTTTGCTCAGTTGAAAATCGACCCAGCAATTGCCTCACACTGGACCTGGCTTTTGGGTTACAGGATTTGGGTCTTTGGTTATTGTTTTGCAAGCTGGATGGTAACATAGCTGTTGTTCTGAAACGTGCAATGAAAGACATTGAGTGTTTTGTTTTCACAGTGCGCATTTGATTGGCCACAACTGCGGCAGATCTTGGCCTGCTCAAACTCCTTCGAGCAGTTTGCAATGCATTAACCTGGTTATGTTTCCTCCCCATGACAATACCTTGAGGCCTGTCATCCTCTCTCCGTGGCCACACTGTATATCTGGATTATTAAAGCTAACAGAAGCCCTGCTCTGAAGACTGCTCTTGAACTAGCTCATCTCTGCTCACCTTGAGTAAGAGAGCTGTGTGCTTAGAGACAGTCCAATAATTACTTTGAGCAATTTATAAACTCAAGACACATAATTAATTTATTTTTGTTCTGCTTTAATACGTGGCAAGACGATGGAACCACCAGGACATTCGAAATATCGGGAAGTCCCTCTAAATATGATGAGGAGGCAATTCATCAAGGAGGCGACCAAGAGGACATTGGTAATCTTTGGTGCTTGAGGAATATCTGTCAGGAACTTGACACTCCCTGCATATAATAACCATTTTGCATATTCTCCACCAGTGTAAGATGTGGTGTAAGTGGCATTAATTACAAACAACATCAGTACACTTTGTTTTAGATGACATATTCAAACTCCCAAAAACATGTGGTTAGAAGTATTATGATCTGATAATACCAAAGAAAAACATTTGGTCATAATTATAAAACCTGTGTTTGGCGCAAAGCCAACATTATTCATCACCCATAGTCTATAAATCTACTGCCAAGCTCCAAATATTATGGTATTTTGACATTAACCTTACTGTCCTCTACCAGGAAGATGAAACATTTCAACTTTCAACATGACAATGATTCAAAGCCCACAGAAAATCAGCCAAGTGATGGCTTGCAAAAAGGAAGATTAATGTCCTGGATTAGCCCAGTCAGAGCCTGGATCTCAAACCTTTAGAAAATCTTTGGACTGACATAAAGAAAGCTGTGTACAAAAGATCGCAATTTGACTACAGAGCTTGAACTGCAAAAAAGAGGGATACGATTGCAAAATCCAGGTATGCTAGGTTGATAGAGGACTATCCACTCAGATTGATTACTATAATCAAAGCAAAACATGCTTCCACAATGAATTAGACGTAAGGTGTGCATTTATGCAAGAAAGGCATGGGTAGCTTTTTATTTTGTATCCATTTCCCTAATAAAATATACAATTTTTTTTCACTAACATATTGCTGCTTACAAGATTAAATTGATGTCATGTCCTGGCTATGAGGATGCCCCTAGCCATCTTTGCACTGGGCTGTGGGCCACAGTCAGGATCTGGCAGAGAATAGATGCCTCTAGTCATCTGTAGTGCCAGGTGTCCCCAGTGGCTTGCATTGCCTCTGATTGGGGGTCCAATTTATGTTGCTTTGCCCATCCCTTGGATTGTTGGTTATTGTTTGTCCATAAGTTGCTGGCTGTTTGTTGGCTGATCCATTTTGGTTTTTGGTTGTCGGTGGAATAAATCACTTTTAACGCACAACCCTGCCTGTGTTTACTTCCCCCTTCCACCAAACCCTTGACAATTAAAGGTGATAAAAAGACTGACATGATTGGTCTTGATTTCACCCTACGTTAATAAAATATGTTTTTGTGTGTAGAATTTTTTAATCCTTTGTACATCTTCCTTAAGTGTCCATGCCTCGACAAAGTAATACCAATTGAAGAGTAAAAATGGTATTCACAAATGAAGACACAGAAACCACATTCATTACGATGGTTGTTGTCTCTGACAACAACCATTTGCCTTCCAAACGGAATTCAGGGATTAGGTGTTCCCGGCACTTGAGCTTTCCCTGGGCAATCATTCAGCAGAGAAATACAAGAGTATACCTATGCCTCACAGGGAAGCAATTACATGAACCAATGAAAGCCTAGGAGTGCATTCAACCCTCTTACTCCTTTTTGTTGTGATCTGGTTCCTTATTCTACATTGCTTCAGAGGGTGGGGGGTTGGAGACAACACAAAAAGGGAAAATATAGTGAGGTCCAGTAAAGTCTCTTGAAGTTTCATTCTTTTCTCCCTGGCTACTCGCTTCTCATTAAGTTACTCCAGTGTTTACCTTCTACAGATGTGGGAGGAAAATGATGGAACAAATAAAAGCAATTTGTGCCTGCTAGATACTGCTGAGGGTGCACAGCAGGGTCAACATGAGGCCTGATGAACAGTGCCCCAGTTCCACACAGCGCTAAGGCTCTCTCCCTCACTGGGTGGTGAGTCCACCATCTTTCTAGATGTGAAGAACAACACATTGACCTCAGCAGTGTCCTGGGCAAATCAGAGGAATGAAAAATAAATGTTGGTGTGCGGTTATCTGTAGAAAAGCAGGAAGTTAATCCTAGCCTGATGCAGCAATAAATGTGAAAAGCTCCATGTGAAAGCCTGTACACACACACACACACACACACAGCGGCTGTAGGTAAATCACTTATTGCTTTGTGTTAGTTTCTGAACATAACATCCCTAAGGAGAATTGTGCAATATCTAAACTGGGGTTCCGCAATTCTTCCCTTCTATTTGTGAAACATACTTTTTCACCTTAATCACTCTGGGAAAATAAATAACAGCAATGTATGCTTTCTTTCACTGAAGTATTTACAGAATATGACAGGCAAGTGCGCCTTGCAGCAGTATGCTAATTTTCTGTAAAGTCTACAGCTATTCATGCTTTACAACAAAAGGTTTCGATGGAGCATTTGTTTGTCTCATTATTAGTTGACCAAAAACAGATTGGCAGAATTTGGCTTTCTTTATCTGAGAAGTATAGAATTCACAAATGACCTGCAAACAGCCAGTAAAATTGATATTTATTAATTATATACCTGTGACAACTATTGCATCACGGTTGTTCAATATTTAAACAGCATTTCTTTGTAGTTATGCCACAATAAAATTCTACTTTATTGTCATTGAACAGTACAAGTAGCACACAGAAGAAAACAGAAAAGCAAGCGCAAGTGCAAATGACAATTATAAATATGCAATAAAGACAAATTTAAAGTGCGTGTGCAAATGAAATACTGGGATAGCGGCAATGAGGTTACTGAGGTAGATGTGTATATGTAGCAACTGAAAACATCCTTTGCAAACAGACTTTGCAGAGCAGTGTCAGAGTCAGAGAACATGTACAAGTATTACGTATAATGTACTGTATGTTACAAGTTACTAATAGAGCTAGTACCGTTAAATTATTTTAATTTTACGATTTATTATCAGTGCAAGATCAAGACTTCTTCTCCAATAAACTTTAATGAGATCAGCTTGCAAACCCATAAACACGGTTACTAGATGGCCACCTAACAATATAATGGAACACCGTTAGAGTGGTTACACGTAAATGAAGAAAAGCTTATTGACCTCAGCACTCACATGTTCACGTCATTCATTAAGAGAGCACTACTATTTTTTCATAAATCAAAATCTCTACATGTATGGCAGCCATTCTATTCCAGTGTCTGTTAAATTCCAACAAAAGCACACAACATTTTACTTAATGAGGTACTGATTAGGTGATTACCTGAACCAAATCAAATTTATGGGGAAAAGTATAAAATCCACTGCTGTGGTCATCACCATCCTCTTGCAATGGGACCAGCTGGATGGCAAAAACAGTGCAAGTAGTACCTCAAAGGTAATTTGAATAAAAAACAACTATTCAGCATGACAGAGGAGTTAAAAAGAAAAGCTTTGAGTGAGGACAAATAGGGTTCAATTCCGGCTTTATATGCTGAGGGATACAGTGAGCGTCCATCCTGAATAATTTAGAGACAGCGGTTCATATGAAGGTTAAGCAACAGACATTGGGGACAACAAAACTACAGACTGGCAGAGCGTGAAAACGACCACTGACTGAGATGACCGTCAGCTCATTTGAATGTCACTCAACAACTGTAGGATGACATCAAGTGACCTACAGAAAGAATAGCAGACATCAGCTGGGGTGAAGTGCACGGCAAAGATGGGCTCCTAAAGTTGAACTTGTGAAAAGCCCTTCATCAAAGATAAACAAAGAGCCAGGTTGAAGTTTGCAAAAGACCATAAGGATTGGACCGCAGAGGAATGGTGTAAGGTCATGTGATTAGCAAGGCTGGAATCGGGCATATTTGTCTTTGTGAAGGACGCATGAATCCAAGCCAAATACAGGGTTATCCTGGATAAACACCTGGATAAATTCCTTCTGATCTGACAATGTTCCCCAATGATCTAATATGTTTTTTCCAGCAGGACAATGCTCCATGCAACAGAGCCAAGTCAATCAAGGTGTGGATGAGGGACCACCAGATCAAGACCCTGTGATGGCCAGCCCAATCTCCAGACCTGAACCTCTTGAAAACCTATGGAATTTGATCAAGAGAAAGATGGATGGTTGCAAGCCATCAAACAAAGCCGAGCTACTTGAATTTATGTGCCAAAAGTGGAATAAAGTCACCTAACAGCAATGTGACAGACTGGAGGAGAGCATGCCAAGACGCATGAAAGCTGTGATAAAAAATCAGGGTTATTCCATCATATATTGATTTCTGAACTCTTCCTAAGTTAAAACATTTGTATTGTGTTGTTGAAAAATGAATATAAATTTATTTTCTGTACATTATTTGAGGTCTGAAATCATTTTTTTTTTTCTACAAATAAATACTCTAAATGACAATGTTTTTATTTGGAATTTGGGAATAATGTTGTCAGTAGTTTATAGAATAAAACGAAATGTTTTGATTTTACTCAAACACATACCTATCAATAGTAAAACCAGGGAAACTGATTATTTAGCAGTGGTATTGTTTTCCCCCCCGAGCTGTATTTAGGGATGCACCATATCGGTGCACTGTACGCATAGAAATATGCCGATACAATCCGCTGATACTATGTCATGGAAACATTAACTTAAACTCGATGGTTGAGTTGCTTCTGGACGCATGAGTGTAGAATATAGGACTCAGATTGGTAGAGCAAGATGACAGAGATGTCAGCAATGACATGAGTCCAACCTTGCCGCTGCTAAATTGTGAAGAGGAGGAAAGGAAAAACTCTAATTTAACACAAGCTATTTGGTTAAACATCATTACCAAAGTTCAATGAGTATGCTAATGCTAGCAGCGCAGAAACACAACAACAGCTAACTCCAACCATGGAGAAGTGAAATAAAATGTACAGAGACTAGCAAAAAAAGAGCAGCGCATGAAAAGTTTTGATGATTCATGCAGTTTACTATTGCATGAGCATCAGAGCAGAAACACAAAGTCCTGCACGTTCAAAGTATCCAACTAGCCAGTGAGGTCAGAGAAAAGTTACTGGCTGTGTCTGTGTATGTGCACGTTTGTGTTGAACTGACAGTAACCGGCAGTCGCATTCATAAAAGGTAGTCATCATCTGAGTAACAACTCAAGAAGCTAGCTAGCTAACTTTCAAATCTTCTTAGCTACAGTGGATTATCTTCATGCTGTGTTCCCAACTCTTCCTCAGTAAGGACAGTAGCTATTAGCTGTCCAAAAAGTCACTAAATGATGTCATCATCTAATTTGCATAACTGGCCTCATAAACTGCTTCAACCAGCCTTTGAATTCAGGGTTTGAGTCCATTTCGTTTCTGTGTTTTTGAGTGCACAGTTTAGACTGAGACATGATGAGCTAGCCAGCTAGATGCTTAACCATGTCACAGAGAGGCACACACACAGTGGAAGAGGTGAGTGACTGAGGCTGTGTGAGTCAAATGCAGTGATTTATTTTTGTGCAGTGATTTATTTTAGACAAAGAGCATATTACATTTAAATCCAGGGGCTTCCCACATGTGCGATACATTTGTCTCCGTAGGCGGAGGGGTGAACATCTCCTGCTCTGACTCCAGTGCGAAGACTGGGCTGCCTGTGAGGGCTTTGGGACGGGGGAGGGGCCCACAGCAGCACCCGCTGCTCGTTGAGAAGATTAAGAATGACACGTGCTTCCATGTCAGAGTCTCAAAAAGTCTCCAATAACACCAGAAGAAGTCGCTAGATTTGTTGCTAGTCGCTTTTTTGAGAGTCGCTAGAGGGGTCTGAATACTCGCTAAATACAGCAAAAAAGTGGGGTCAGGCAACACTGGGCCAAGCAATGTTGGAGATGCAGCAGCAGCAATAAGACGTCCTGTTTATGTATTTTGCTATCTAAATAAAAGTCAGTTATATACGTTATATGCATTCGGCGGCGACAATAAGACTTAAAAATAAAAGCTTGTGACGGGTTGTGTATATTGTATATAGGAAACACAATATGGAAACACTATAAAATAAATACATTACTATTTAAACAAGGTAAATAATATAATTAAAACGTTTGTCTGTTTACTGAAAAAATTCTACCTAGTGCAGCTTTGAGAACTTGGTATTGGTGCTCGGTATTGGCAAGTACCCAAATATAAGTACTTGTACTTGGTCTGAAGAAAAAGTAGTATCGGTGCATCCCTATATATAGATGAGGAAAAATTCAATCTCATTCATTTTCAAATAAGTCTGTGATGTAGCAAAATGGGGAAAGGTGAAGGGATCTGGATACTTTTCCAAAATGCCCTGAAGTTGGCTAGATTTATATCAAAGGATTACTAACTCATCACTATGAATATGTATTTTTGTTTCCGGTCAGTATTTACAGGGTTCAATTGATTCTTGCATTGTTCTACCACCACGATGTGTGTGCATTCCTGCCTGCCGCCAATGTGACGTTGACTGGGAAGTCTATTACTTCTCCACATCCTAGACACTCACCCATCTGCTGCTGGTGTCAGTTCCTCAAGGAGGAGCAGGAGGATACTGAGAGGGTGGAGGACAGAAAACATTTAGTGTGTAAGCATGTTCACATCTTGCCTGTTTTTATTTTTCCAATGTATTCTATATCCATATTCTATGTCGATGCAGTGTGGCTGTGTGGGATTGAGTAATCTGTGTCATGTGTGGTTGTCTATGGGTGTGAACAGAATATCAATGAGTCTCAGTGAGAGGCAGCATTTGGTGAGAAGCTGGAGTCAGCACTAGTGGCCATACAGAGTTGCTGCCAAGGTTATTGATGGCTCCTGGAATGTCTCAGAGGCTCCCAATCTCTGAGTAGGACAGGAAGAGGGAAAATCTGCAGCCTCATTGCTGCAAAACTGCATTTGTCTATGGATGTGTGTGTGTGTGTAGCTGTTTTGTGTGTGATCCTGGTCTGTGTACATACATGTCTGTGTGGGGAAAGAAGTCTCCACAATTATAATCCAACTGAGAAATCAGTGCCTACAAGATGATTTGGCAGGTCACCACTGGGGAAAATGTCATTTCCGACTAGGACTTAGGTTTAGGGCTAGGGAAATGTCATGTCTGGGTTAGGGTTACCTGTCAGTTCCCCATAAGGACAGAAAGACAAATGTTTGTGTGTGTGTATGCGTTTGTGTCTGATTGGAATGCCTCCCTGGGTTTGACAGTTGGAAAAGCATTGCTTATCACCAAGATAAATACACTGTACAGTTAAAGACACAAAGGTGCCACGCTGCAACCTATCTCCTCTCTCCTGCTGTCCTTCTTAATGGAGTGGCCTAACAGATAGATCAAAAAGAGGCACAATCATTGGGAATGAGGCATGATTGGGGCTGTGCCAGATTCACATTATTTTATATGTGGCAAGGAAAGGCCTGAACTTTGCATGGTGCCCTGATAGGTGGGGGTCATTAATCAAGATAGTGACTGGAGCACAAGATTGATCCACACAAATTCAGTTAATCAAGCAATATTTGGAAGATGAGAGCTTCATGATCAAGGTGATAATACTATTTATCCTCTTTACTGAAGAAAATTAGTAGTGTAATTTGGAGGAGCAGAAGACCATTTCCCTTGAGGTTAGTTATGGAATAAAGTGGTGGTGTTTGGAGTTAAAATGTCCTGACAAGTAGCAGATTGTTAGATTAGGTTAGGTCTGTAGAATGAAGGTTAGTCAGTAGCGTGGTTAAAAAGTTGGATGTGTCAACTAAATCTCCAATAATTGTAATATATGTAACACATGTAGCTATTAACGTTGTGCAATAGGAAGGATCTCAGCGCTCACAGGCACCTGATAGGGTGAACAGCGGTATGTGTGTCGAACCGGAAGCCAGGAACAGATGGGGACATTGTGAATCATTAACATGGCTTTGAATCAAAGGCAACTTATATTGAAGTAGATAAGGTGTGCTTTTTGGAAAGAGAAAGGAAAATGTTTTAATGAGCTTAACATTTAGTTTTATCTTTTCACATTTTTTTTCATGAGATTAGAAGTGAATGCCAACCTAGCCATAATGTAAGGATGTCACCTAGAAAACATCCCACCCTTTCACTGTCTAAAGCAGTCCTGAAATGTAAAAAAAGTATCCCATTTGTCCATATCATCATACATGCACGCCATTGGATGAATCAACATATATGCATTAATTCCAACTGATTAAATAATTCAGGTTAAGGTAAGGTATTCATTTGGATACATGATTACTGAAGACAGCAGCACAACTGCCAATCCACTATCTCCAACCGTATTGCTCAAACAAGACACCAAAAAACCTAGCTTGCAACCACTGGATCTAAATCTATATAATATATATAATAATACCAATGTGACCAAATGCGAATTGAGTTCATTTAAAGCTACATGAGGCTACCCATAGCGGCAGCACGAAAAACAGGTAACTTTACTATTGTTGTATCATACATTTATACAAAATGAATCTGCCCTGGCATCATCATTCTTTTATTCTGCATTTAGTAACATTTATTTGTTTAAAAATGTCTTCATCTCCTATGGTCTTTTTAAATATTTGTGTTACAGCAAAGTGGAAACAAAGCATGATCCTTTTGGTTACACAAACTTGAGCGGTCAATTTTAATAGTGTTAAAAGAACAACACCCTTCTAACCTTGCCTCACTTTTATTCAGGCTGTATTTCTACTGAATGACAGCAATCAATTTGTGGACCCCGACTGTACATCTAATGTTTTTTGGCATGGATTGCATTGTTTCTGTGGCATTCATTTTTGAAAAGCTTTGACATTGATTACCTTTTTTACTAGATTTACCATTACCAATTTTTTTAATAAAATTTCACATATCAGTGCATTTTTATTTACGTGTTGTTTCAGGACAAATGATGCATATCCTATGAATTTATGGTTCCATATAGTAAATATGGTCCTCGACAAGGCTAACCACATTCAGCATTGATTAACAATCATGCAGATAGATGAGATGATAGGGAAGACATTTAGACATTGCATTTGCAGAATTTCATATTGATATTGAGCCTTTCCTAAAAGACTATGGAAAATTATTACATGAGTGCCATTATTGTTATTGTGCTTGAAAGTAGATTCCACAACATTTCCCATACGATGTGGTCGCCAGTTGTGTAAGGTGTATGGGAAGTAGTCACAGGCTGGACAGGATACGGGTACATTTTTTCCAAAGGAAATCACACAGAATACTGTACATGCAAAAGTGTCTAACAACAAAATTGAACTGCAAATTGTCTCATTCGGCTGGGACCTTTACAGTACCCCCCTCAGGTTTGGCTCTGGACACAGAAAAGCAGAGAATGGTGGGGCCAAACAGGACTCCACCGCACGATCCAAACCAAACAGGAACAAAGAACCTGAATCAAGGCCAGAAGGTGGACAGCCAAGCAGCAGCTTAGACTGTGCCGGGTCATCTTCGGCAGTGTCCGGTGCTGTAGGCAGCCTCCAGGTAGTTCCAGGCCCACAGTGGGGACTAGGGTCTGGTGCTGCAGGCGGGCAGCTCCAGGCCTGCAAGGGGAGCATGGGCACTGTTAAAACCAGAGAGCAGAGGGCAGATGACCTGCCAGGGCCTCGAGGCCTGCAGGTGCTGGAGTTGGACATCCTGCTCCGGGGGTGGCAGCTGGGGCCCCTGGCCGAACACCTCCAGAGGAACTGGCACTGGAGACTCTGGGTGGGGTACTGGCACTAGAGGTACAGGGCAGGGGACCAGCACAGAAACAGGGAGAGATGCCGCCCCAGCCACCTCCCCAGGTGCGGCTCCCAAAGCACCCACAGCTAACTTCACGACCTTGGGGCAGGCACTTGCCAGAACAAGGGCGAACGAGAGAGAGTGGGCAGGGATGAAGAGGAAACACCTCCAGGGCTGAACTCTGGGCATCGACAGGCCAGGTAGGACTCTGGGTGGCAACAAGCAGCAGAGCAAGGCTTGGAATGGTGGAAGGCTTTGGAGCAGAGCTCAAGTGCATAGCAGCATTCTGGGCAGGTCCACCATGTCGGCTAGCCAGACGATCACTTGATCGGGTTGTAGGACGCTGAGTCTCCCCACCCGTATTAGAGGGTTCTAACCTGCCACAGAACCTTCTTCACCATATGCCTTGGTCTGCACACAATGAACACACACACACGCACACAACTGATATCAATATAATCTTATTAAAATATACAACAGTTGTATTGGACTATTTTAAGATTAGTCCTGCTTGCTTGCTAGCTAGTTCTTCTGAAACTGAGGTGCATTGATTTATGGGTGGAAGAGAGACTCAATGAGTTTACTATCTGGCTAGTTAGCTAGAGTGAGAGAAGAATGTATTTGATCCCTTGCTGATTTTGTATGTTTATAATGCATGATTGTTGATCAGTCTATAATTTTAATGGCAGGTTAATTTGTACAGTCAGAGACAGAATAACAAAAAAATACAGAAAAACACATGTATAATTTTTTTTGCATTTTAATGAGGGAAATACATATTTGACCCCTCTGCAAAACATGAATTGGATTCTCACCCAAGATATGACGGTACATTGATGCAGTGAAGTTGTCCTGTCCCCTTATCAGAAAAACACCCCCAAAGCATAATGTTTCCACCTCTATGTTCGACAGTGGGGATGGTGTTCTTGGGGTCACAGGCAGCATTCCTCCTCCTCCAAACCCGGTGAGTTGAGTGACTATGGTTCTAGCTGCCTTGAGATCATTGACAAGATCCTCCTGTGTAGTTCTGGATTGATTCCTCACTTCTCATGATCATTGCAACTCCACGAGGTGAGATCTTGCATGGAGCCCCAGACTGACACAGATCGAGTTATTTTGTAATTCTTCCATTTGCAAATAATCCCACCAACTGTTCTCACCTTCTCACCAAGCTGCTTGGCAATGGTCTTGTAGCCCATTCCAGCCTTGTGTAGGTCTACAACCTTGTACCTGACATCCTTGCACAGCTCTTTGATCTTGGCCATTGTGGAGAGTTTGGAATCTGCTTGATTGATTGCTTCTGTGGACAGGTGTGTCTGTTTGCCTGTCATATATTTTATTTCAAATATTTTCAGTGGGTGACAAGTCTGTACTGCAAGCATGCAAGTTTAGCACCCAGACATTTTGCTACAGCGACATGCTGTTGTAATACATACAGAATATGGTATAGCTGAAATAAGCAAGGCCTTCCCTGTAAAAGGTGCTGTCTGGATGGCAGCATATGTTGCTCTAAAACTGTATATCAAGAGCTTGGACATAAAGGACACTGAACAACTTTTACAGGACAGCAAATGAAAAAAATTTCCAAAGCCCCCCTTTTTAAGGGTAGTTTTATTCTTTGTTGGTCATGTTTTCACTTCTGCCATTTTGGCATTGAATCGAGAGCAATCATTTGATATACCTCATATTTGCCCAAAATGTTACTTACACCCCTCTGGCTCCACACCCTCGATATATTGTTCAGCCTTAATTGTGTCTTCACAGTAGTGCAAGTCACCCATGTCTTGTGTACTAATGCACCATACACCATCACAGATGTTGGCTTTTGAACTGTGCAGTGATAACAAGCTGAATGGATCCTTTACTTTTTAACACAGAGGAAGTGGTGTCCATTATCTAGCATAATTTTTTTATTTTATTTGTCAGACCACCAGATTCTTTTCCATTTTGCCTCAGTCCATCTTGGGCACAGAGAAGGCAGCAGCGTTTCTGGATCTTGTTTATATCTGGTTTCTTCTTTGCATTGTGGATTTTTAACTGTGGATGCAGCAACAAACTGTGTTCACAGACAATGGTTTTTAAAAGTGTGCAATGCCGCCTTGTCATGCAGTGATTTCCATTACAGAATTGTGGATGTTTTTAATGCAGTGCCGTCTGAGGGCCTGAAGATAACAGCAATCCAATAGTGTGTTGGCCCCATGGGTACAGAGATTTCTCCTGATTCTCTTAATGATTTTATGTACCGTAGATGAAGGGATCTCCAATCTTTTTGCAATTTTACATTGAGAAACATTATTCTAAAATGGTTGCATTATTTGCCCGTCATATATTTTGTTTCAAAATGTTTCAGTGGGTGACAGGTCTGGACTGCAGACCATGGTTTACAGAAGCATTCCACTATGCAGGGCCACCTAGTCATGCAGTGATTTACATTAGAGAATTGTGGCTGTTTTTAATGCAGTGCGGTCTGAAGGCCTGAAGATTACGGTCATCCAGTATTGGTTTTTCAGCAGACAATGGTTTACAGAAGTGTTCCACAATGCAGTGCCGCCTAGTCATGCAGTGATTTCCATTACATAATTTTCCTAAAATGGTTGCATTATTAGCTTTCACAGACTTTCACAGAGTGGTAAACCCATCTTTACTTCTAAAAGACTCATCCTCTCTGGAACGCTTTTTTTATACACAGTCATGTTACTGACCTGATGCCAAATAACCTAATTGGTTGCAAGATGTTCCACCAGGTTCTTTTTTTTATTACACAACTTTTTTTATATGTGTTGCTGGCATTAATTTCAAAGTGGATATGAATTTTTTATTCAAAACTAACCACTGCCAACAACCTTCAACACCAGCATGTAATGAAAAAGTTAAACAGTTAAGACATGGAAGAAAAACTGCTTGTGTTTATCAGCAAGCCAATCCCATTTGCTACCTCAGAGGAGGAGACATTATGTGCTTATCCTTTTCCTAATTTTGAAAATAATGACAAGAAACAAGCAACATCTAGAAGAGCAACTTTAATTATTGAATGTAAACAGGGATGACCAGCGGCAAAACTTATTCTACCTACTCCACAATGGCTATACAGTCATGTAAGAGTGGGACAAAAAACAATGATTTATGTCCAGCCCAGGAATCATTACAATACAGGAGCTAGGTCACCAATACTTTGCTGGGTTGACCAGCAGGGAACCTCACTGCAATCACAACCGACATGGCTAGAAAATATTCCTTACAGAAAAGAGTCTGCAGCCAATCATACGATGAGCCCAGGGATCATTACTCACCATAAGAACCTAGGTCTAACCACATTCGGTCAAGACTGCTGAGACAGAGGCTGAAAGTCACATAGATTTAAAAGACTACCTAAATTGTTACAACAAGCCTGTGTTCTGTTTTAAAAGCCTTATCAGAAATATATTGCCTTTTATTTTTCATAACTGGATAACCAAATTGTTTTGATAGTTTACACCTCCCTCCCGACATGAGCCCCTCCATAAGTCCAATACAAATGTATTGTGGAAACAGGAAAGTCTGGAGCCAACATTAGCATAAATACCCGGTGTGGCCCTGGTACCAGAAAAAAGCACCAGTGGAAATGCAGTATAAGAGGAGCTGCTTGACAAGGCGGTAGTATTGTTCTTGCCGTTAATCTCTTGGTCACCTCCCAGGTGAGTATCATCTTTATCTATTTGGTCATTTTTCATGGAGACTTGATCTTTGCGATGTCCTGGTATTGCCATCTTGCCTCCTATAATTAACGGTGGTTTTAGAAGTGTTCCATGAAATAATGTCTTCTAGAGACCATGCACCAGTACCTATGTTTATGACTGGAGGTGCAAGTAATGATTTTGAAAGCCTTAACTTACACAAAATCAGCAAAATCCTTTCAAAAAGCGTGTGTAGACTGGTTATACAATGCAAGTCATCTTTTCACAAAGAGAAAAAAGTAATTATATTAACAGCATTTGGTCAGTTTTATTCATTTCCTGTCAAGGCTGTACCTGTAACACATTAACAGTATAACGGGAACATGGTTTTAACAGTGCCTTGCAAAAGTATTCACCCCCCTTGGCATTTTCCGTGTTTTGTTGACTCACAACCTGGAATTTACATTGATTGTTTGAGGATTTGCATCAATAAATTTACAGAACATGCCCACAACTTTGAATATGTTTATTTTTATTGTGAAGCAAACAACAAATAGGACATAAAAAGTAAATGTGCATAACTATTCACCCCCCTAAAGTAAACACTTTGTAGAGCCACCTTTTGCAGCAATCACAAGTCTCTATGAGCTTGCCACATCTGACGACTGGGATTTTTGCCCATTCCTCCTTGCAAAACTGCTCCAGCTCCTTCAAGCTCCAGCTCCTTCAAGCACCCTTTGAGGTCTGGGCTTTGACTAGGCCATTCCAACACATTTACATGTTTCCCCTTAAACCACTCAAGTGTTGCTATAGCAGTGTTTTTGGGGTCATTGTCCTGCTGTAAGGTGAACTTCCGTCCTAGCCTCAAATCACGCACAGAGTGGTACAGGTTCTGCTCAAGAATATCCATGTTTTTAGCACCATCCATCTTTCCCAGAACTCTGACCAGTTTCCCAGTCCCGTCTGCTGAAAAACATCCCCACAGCATGATGCTGCCACCCCCATGTTTCACTGTGGGGATGGGGTTCTATGGGTGATGTGAGGTGTTGGGTTTGCGCCAGACATAGTGTTTTCTTTGATGGCCGAAAAGTTCAGTTTTAGTCTCATCAGAACAGAGCACCTTCCTCCATACATTTTGGGAGTCTCCCACAAGCCTTTTTGCAAACTCAAAACGTGCCATTTTGCTTTTTGCTGAAAGTAATGGCTTTCTTCTGGCCACTCTGCCATAAAGCCCATCTCTATGGAGCGTACGGCTTATTGTCGTCCTATGTACAGATACTCCAGTCTCTGCTGTGGAACTCTGCAGCTCCTCCAGGGTTACCATCGGCCTCTGTGCTGCCTCTCTGATTAATGCCCTCCTTGCCCGGTCTGTGAGTTTTGGTGGGCGGCCGTCTCTTGGGAGGTTTGCTGTTGTGCCATGTTCATTCCATTTGGTTATGATAGATTTGATGGTGCTCCTGGGGATCATCAAAGATATTGATATTTTTTTATAACCTAACCCTGACTTGTACTTTTCAACAACATTGTCCCTTAGTTTGGAGAGTTCCTTGGTCTTCATGGCAGTGTTTGGTTAGTGGTGCCTCTCTCTTAGGTGTTGCTGCCTGTGTGGCCTTTCACAAAACGTGTGTATATGTACTGACAGATCATGTGACACTAAGATTGCACACAGGTGGACATCATTTCACTAATTATTTGATTTCTGAAGGTAATTGATAGCACAAGAGCTTTTTATGGGCTTCATAACAAAGGGGGTGAATACATATGCAAATGCCTTTTTTTTTTTTTTTTTTTCAATTCTCCAACTTCGACTATTGTGTTCTGATCCATCACATACAATTCAGATTAAAAAAACATTGAACTAAAGCCAAGTGGGGTGAATATTATTGCATGGCACTGTATTTTGATCTGTTTCCTCACTACTTCTCACAGCTATGGCCGTCTCACGGTATCCTTACTTGTTTAATACTTGAAAGTGAATACTTAAAGGTTGCTTAGTTGTTATTTCAATTTTTTATGCAGCAAAGCAAAATGCATTGACATTCAATGGATTCTTGCTAAAAGTAGATTGTGCAGAGATACAAGACAACAGAGGGAATTATTCATGTCAGATATATTCCACTAAGCCCCAGTTTTGCATGTTTAATAAGCTGTGATCTTTTGGAAATTCATCTTGACATTTAAACTGGCGAGTCCTGACAAGTCAAGGAATCTATTTTTGTCAGTCAATGGAGGAAAACGTCCCCATGTTCTTGAATTCTGAACAGCATTTATGGAGATGGGGAGCATTGTATCTTAAAAAGTGTAGTGTAATGAGAAATGTCTGTTGAGGCTTTGCTTCACTTCTTGAACACCAGGTGTGGGCCATCAGCCCCACCCTCCTGAACATACCTGGAGAGGTGTGAAACTGAGGTCAACTGGAATGTAACTACATGCATGATATTCAGCTAAAAAACTAACTGAAATCTTTGAGAGGGAAAAAAATGTATATCTATATTGAATTCTTCACTTTATAGGTCACATTAAAAGTCGAAAAAGTTCTGACATGATTTATCTTTGTCTCATTCTTTTACACCACAAAAACCTGGCATTTTAACAGGGGTGTGTAGACTTTTTATATCCACTGTATGTCCGCAGTTAGGATAAATTGTGATAGGAGTTTGGATTCATTAAAAAAACTTCCACTAATACAATTACACCCCCCCAATAAAAAGAATCCCCTCAGTAGTACAAAACACAACAACTAAAACAATTACACACCCCCAATAAAATACTCCCCTCAGTAGTGCAAAACACAACCAATAATACAATTACACAACCCCAATAGCGCAAAAAAAACAACCACTCATTTGATGACACACTCTCAATTCAGTCATTGGAAATAATGACTGCAGACAAGTCTTCCCCACAGTAAAACACAGTCGAAAATTATTCCACTGTTTCAGCCGTCAGAAGCAAGCAGGCAGGCAATTTGGATGGCATTAGATGCTCACAAGCAAAGTTAACACAAGTATTTAGAAGGTAAGAGGTTATTCTACAGTGAAGATAATAGTGAAACACAGTAATAGACACATATAATAGATAGAGTTTTTCCTGCATAGAGGATTTTTTTGGTTCCCCAAAAGAGGTTTTAGCGAGCACCAAAGGAAAATCACCAGAGCCAAAATAATTGAAGAAAAATAGCATTTCAAACCCTATACAAAAGTGTTTAATAGCAGTTTATCAAACAACTGTTAAACAAGCAGAAAATAAACTGTTCCAACGTAATTTTACCATGTTGATTATTTTGTTTCATTTTTATCCGGTTAATACTCTGCACTTAAAAATATTCTACCAAATGTGTAGTCACGTGACTCCACCCCATCCAGTCAGCGGTATTAGGTCATATCGTCCAGTCCTATAGACTTACATGGCCTTGTCAGATCTTTTTATTAGGTTAATATAAAGGAGGGTGAAATGCTGACATCCTCTCCCAACCCCACACTCCTGTATCTCAAACTCACTCTCTTTCCACTGTTGTAATAAAACTAATTTTTATCCAGTTTTGTTAATGGTTTTTCATTCATTCAAGCATGATACATATTTTTAAATGGTCAGAAATAACAAGAAAATGCATAGATTTCTGTCATAAGGTAACTCTTTGCCATTACTGTTTGTGGACTAATTAGGCTTACAGTCATGCGTAGTCATACCCTGAAGGCCCATTCTGAGCCAGGAAAAGCCCTGATAGATTGAAACTACTCTTGACATATCCTCTTGACATATCCTCAGTTAAAGGTCCAATATGAAATCACATTTAAATGTAATTATTTGAAATTCATTTTAAAACAATCTGGTTATACTGTGTCAGATTCATGTTTAGATCTCACTTTTCCTTCTCATTTATGCAGATGAATTAGTGGTCTAGATTAAATAATTTATGCAGGAGTTTTGTGGTGCAAATTCAATTTTCATTTGCTGCTTATTTTCCAATTTTTCCCTGGGTCAAAAGTATTGGTCCAGTAAACGAAAGGTTGCTGATCCTAACCCCTGAGCTGGCAGACTGCCAACTCAAAACAAGGACCAACCAAACCAGGACAGCACAGCAAACTGGAAGGTTTGGGGTTGGGGCCTGGATCTATGGCCACAGGATCCAGAGCCCCAAAGCAGGCGGTTGGGCACTAGGATTTGTCCATATTGATTTTGACACTAAGCTGTGTTGTACTGACAATTTATAATAAACCCCTAAGAGGCCTTATTGCGTAATTACGAAGCGCATGCTGAAAGTGGTGATGTATGACACCTTATACCAAAGGTAGCTCAACACCTCAGATTGTACTGCTCTAATTGTGATGTTAACCGGTTTATAATAGAAAGAAGGCATCTAGGGGGTTGATGCCTTCCTGCTATAGTAACCCCCCAAATGTGTTTTTTAAGCTAAAAACCCAGGAGAAAAATACACATTATTTTTAGGGGTTACTAAAATAAGATTACAATATTAAAAGTCAATTATTAGGTCTTTTTTCACTTTAAATTAACTGTATTTTATAATGGATATATTGATATATTATTATCAATATATCAACTATAAAATACAGTTAATTTATATTGGCAATATATCAATTCAGGAAAACGTATATATTGTCCTGAATCATGATTTATTCACACATGGTATCCAGAGTTCCCAAATAATATGAAAAGGCCACAAGGTAGAGAAACAAAAATGTTATATTCAAAATGTTACATTCAAAAAAATTATGCCAGCTGTTAGGGCTGACCCTCAATGTGGCCAAAGTTGAATGAGTATTTACTTCCTGGGGTCTTGTCAGTTTTGGGAAGTCAGTGTTAGGGTTTAGTTTAGATGCATAAAGTGACTCTTCGAATCATACAACTCTTTCATTGACATTCTTGGAATAGGACCGTGTAATAGCACCTTGTATACAGATTATACCCTATTGATCATACTGTCACTTTCAGTTGAATGCACCCACATTAAAAAAATTGTGAAGTTAACTGATCAATGAAATAAAGGGGTAGAGTGAAACCCCACGACAGTCTGCATGTCTACTAGTCCATAACCTATGCAAGATGACTCACTGCATACAACAGTTAGGAGGGCAGTACTTACATTAACCTCTTGGTTTATGAAAGGTCTCAACCTCCCAAATAAGAGGGGTAAAGTCTAAGCACAACTAAAGTTGCATGCCATGGATATCATATTCTTACCTGAAACCCATTTGAAGAATTACTCCCACTCTGAGGTGTAAGAATGACAAACTAAAGGTACTTTGCTGTGTTCCAAAAGTTAGACTACTGGGATCAAAATAATTCTATTAAATGCAATGTGCGGTTGCTTACACTTTCCTCTTTTTTCCCTTGGAAAATATACATAATTGACACTTCCAGTTTAAACTACCGTTTAAATGTTTGGGGTCACTTGGAAATGTATTGTTTTTGAAAGAAAAGTTATCAGTTTATCCATTAAAATAATATCAAATTGATCAGAAATACTGTGTACACATTGCTAATGTTGTAAATGACTATTGTGGCTGGAAAGAAACGATTTTTAATGGAATATGTACATAGGCATAAAGTGGGCCATTATCAGCAACTGTATTTGCTGTGTTCCAATGGGACATTATGTTTAGAAAACCATTTTGCGATTATGTTAGCTCTGCTGAAAAAAGAATTTTGTCCTCTTGGTCAATTGCTCACCGGGCCTCACACACCTCTTTCTATTTTGGTGCTAAGAATTTGTGCTATTCAGTTATTAAAGTAGTATTGAACATGGTACACAATCTTCAGTGTCTTGGCAATTTCTCGAAAGGAATAGCCTTAATTTCTCAGAACAAGAATACATGAATAAATAACTCATAGTGAATTAACTTTAGCCAAATGTAATTATTTAATCTGCCTTGTGTTTAAATATGTTAGTAGGGAACCACCGGTGGGTGCATTTTGTATTTTTCTGGCCGATCATCCTGCAATCATACCAAAGTCTGTGTTGATTTGTCCCAGATGATTTTTTTTATCGTCCTCACCCTGGGTTGCCTTTAATAGTGGATCCAATTTAAGTTGCTGTTTCCATACTTCAGTTGTCTGTTATTGTTTGTCCGTAGACACTGTTGTGTTTGGGCTGTTGTTTGAGTTCCTTGCATTAAACTTACCTGTTTCTTTGGACATCACATGTCTGCCTGCGACTGCGTCCATGACACCCTCAAACTGTGACAGGATACCCTTTCTCTATAACACCTCTGAGTAAAATTGCTGATAACACTTTGACCTTCCTGTGTGACAAATTGCAACCAATCAAATTATAAAAAGTGTAGTGAAAATAGACTTCAGCTACTTCAGTAGTCGAAGATAACCACAACGTGGTGCACAACAGAAACGTATTCCGTAATGCCCAGTGCATGGTTATGAATTAATCCACTTGTTAACCATAGCAGTTTCAATTAACACTGAGTCCTCGTATTTGTAAATGACCATGTATGTTTTGGCAGCACCGCTAGACGATTTCAGAATACTGGTGCCTGCTACATTTTCATGACTTATTCTTGTTATCGTTAATTTTTAATGTGCAATTGAATTGTATTGAAGAAATCAATCTGAATTACTGGAGATGCTGAACAAAAATAATAAACGCACAAGACCATGTTTTTCACATTCATAGATGTTTTTCAGATCTAGGAATGTTTCCAGTTTCAAATATGATATTCAATAAAACATTTTGATGTCCAAGTTTCCATTGAGATGGATCCTTCCTATTTATGTTCTTCATAAAGGCTAATTTACCAAAACATCCATTGTAATAAAGGTCCATTCCTCGTGGGAGCTGTTGCAGCTGCTTGAATTGTTTTCCACCTGGCTTTTCAACCTCTGGGGAGTAATTGCTAACACTGGGTTCTCTATCACCAACCTGTCACTGTGTCGAGATTCTTTGGTGACTTATAACCTGTGTGTTTTGGGTTGGCAAATTTAGATTATAAATTGTATTGCTGTCTTGATTGATGTCCAATGTCATATACTTCAGAATTTCTCAAACACAGGTCTGCAGACCAATGCTGGTCCATGGAGGAATGCCTGCTAGTACATGGCCTATCCTTCATAACCAAGTCCTATGGAGTTACACTTGTAAATATTGCATGATTTATTTTTTACTGATTTTAAAGTTTCCTTTGGTTTTCTACTAAATTTTTGAAGAGCAATCCAACTTTATTTGTTCAAAAGATACCGTTTTACCATTAGTGCATCTTCCACAAATTAACCTTTTCACAGGTACATTTCAAATGACACTTAAAGGCCCCCCAGTATTGCATGCTCAACATCCACCATGAAGAGGCGACACTGGCATACTGGCCATCTATGCTGTGTTGCAAAGAAAAAGACAGCGGAAGACTGGAAAAAAGGACAAACAAATTTAACGTTGAGGTGTCCAGACCAGAAAGAAGAACATTCGTGAGACACAGAGCAAATGAAAAGATGCTGGAGTAGTGCTTGACACCATCTGTCAAACAGGGTGGAGGCAATGTGATGGTCTGGGGATGCTTTGGGGTGTTAAAGTGGGAGTGTGTGTACAGTGTTACCGGGATCTTGATGGAGTCTGTCACTCCCTTTTGCAATGCCATGTTATACTCTGTAGAAGGCACTTGACTGGCGATCATTTCCTTCTACAACAGGACCCAAAGCACAGCTCCAAAATATGCAAGAACTATGTAGGGGAGAAGCAGTCAGCTGATATGCTGTCTATAATGGAGTGGCCAGCACAGTCACCAAATCTCAACACCATTGAGGTGTTTAGGGTGCAGCCTGACTGTATCGTGCATAGGAACTGCTCATCAAGCCAATCCAGATTGTGGGAAGTGCTTCAGGATGAGTCTTTTCAGATTATCTCAACTAAAATGCCAAAAGTTTGCCACGCTGTAATTTCTGCAAATTTAGGATTCTATGACAAAAGCTAAGTATGAAGGACGTAATCATTTTTATTTAAATAATAATTATTTCTTACTTTGTCAGTGACTAAATTTCCTATTCAGTTTGCTATATTTTCTGTTCAAACTCATTTCATGGATGTTTGCAAGGAAAACAAGGGCATTTTCATGTGACCTAAATAATTCCTACTGCCAAATAGGTTTTTCAGGAGACCAAAGCACTGGGATAACTTCTACCTGCAACAGTCCAAACTTCACGCATTGAACTTGGTCAAGCATTACAGTTAAACAATTCAAACTTTGCCACCTGAAATTAGGAAACAATAATAGTTCAATAACAGGATTAGTTAAGTCCATACAACTGCAAGTATTTCCATACAGAGGGAAAATTCATTCAAATATCATGTGTCATAGTGAAATCTCCCACGATCCCCCAGGGTGAAATGTCTCTTTATGTTAACAAGAACAGGATAACTAGAGGTCAGTCACTAGAGGTCTTGTTACTAAGGTCAGTAACTTTAAAGAGGGCACATACTGCTGTGAATAATTTTAAACCATGGTTAAGTGAAAAAGAAATACACGTCCTTTCAATTCCTTGGATTCTAAGTTTGTTTTGTGTAATTGTTGGGCACAATTAGTGGCCGGTACATATCTTAAAGTCTGTTATAATTCTGGTTATTACAGAGAGTAGTGCTAAACACATCAGTTGACCTATAATAACCATCATGTTTTAATGTAATTGTGTTATGTGGATGGTGGAGTACTCATGGTTCTCACTGCAGTCAAAATTTACTCAAATTAATGCAAATAAACACTGAAGATACAATGGAATAAATGAGTATTACTTCAGGTCGATGCTCTGGTATAGGGAAGGTTACACGCTCTGGTACAGGCTATACATCCTATATTCTGGCCTCTGCTGGTGCTATCGCAGGTCACTTTGTCCTCATCACTGGAAATGTGCGGCATCACTGAGTCCAACAGATTTCCTCTCCTCTCTCTCTCCTTCCACTTTTGACTTGTTCTACCTCCTTCCCTCTCCTAACAGCAATGCATTGTTTTTTAGCTGCTTTCCATTCCGCAACACCCATCACCCTCTCTCACTGATGTTTTAATACAATAATATGACCTACAGTGCACCTGCATGTTTTTATATGCATTCATCAAACATTTCGATTGCTGGCTGCCTGTTGTTAACAAAGCATTGAATATATTGTTTCAAGATCAAGGCTTGTGATGTTGTTCAGAGCATGCACGGTATCAGAGCGAAATACTGGTTAAGAATTGTTCAGAGAGAAATATTTTTATATTCTTGATGACTCAGCTGTGGAAATGTCAAACCTGTTCCAAAACAATATTCAGTTCCAGTGTCAATCCAAAACCAAGCCAGTGTCCCCACCTGTAATGGCCCCACCGAACGGGATCGTTCCGGTTCATGTTTTCTGTGTCTGCTTGGGTTTGTCATGTCCTTGTTTGGTTTTTCCTGTTCAAGTTTGAGTTAATCAGTTCATTCCATTAACCTGTGTTTAGCCCTCACCTGTTGTTGCTGTTCTCCTGCTGTTAGTCTGTGTATTTAGTTCAGCCCTTGTTTTCCAGTCTTTGTGGATCATTGTTTAATGTTACGTTCCTGTCTGTTGGTTTTTGGCCATTGTGGTATTTCCTTTCAGCTTTGTACTTTTCCAGCACAAGGTGCTCATTTTGTTTGTATTGTATTAAACCTCCTTAGTTTTCCTGCATTGCTTCCGCCTCCCTCCTTGAAATGTGACACTACCCACTTGTTCGGAATGTCCTCCATTGTCCAGATGGTGGTGTAGAAATCAATGAACGTGGATTCTACTGGACATATGTGACTTAAATTACTTACAAAAATTAAGTATTGTTTTAAATAATAAAAATACATGACATTTTTATGAAGAAATCCCTTCTGTTCTTTTTTGAGAAACAAACCTTAGTAACAATTAAACATTGAATTTAGTTGGTATTTCCTTTTTTAAATGTGTAATTTCTTGAAATCAGACAGATGCACATGTCGTAAGTATGCATGAATTTTGTGTGAAATTGCACAAGCACTGAAATAAGAAGGGGCCTTATGGGATTCCATCACTGGAAGAGGACCCTGGCGGGAGTAATCACCCCTACACCAGGGGTAGAAAACATTCTTTCTTGGGGCCACATGAAGATGAAATTCAATAGAGGGAAACACATTTTTAGTTCCCTCTGGTTTATGTCCATTCCAGGCTATATGTTAGGACAATTAGAAATATAATACATTTTAGGACACAAATTACAAGTAAACAAAAACAAGCAATACAATCTGTGTGAGTGACAGTATGTGCTCATTTTAGCCGTGCTATTGTGTCAATACCAACATTTGACTTATGATACAATACCATGCAATGTACCATTACACTTATTGCTTGACAATCATTTTGCTAAGGCTCAACTGGATCATGGAGCAAGACAATGATTTGAAACAAATAAACAAGAACTACACATTGTGTGCTGATTTTACGGACGCAGTTTATGCCTTGTACAGACAAAACAAATAAAGGTCTTAAAGGTAATAAAATTAAAATTGTGCTGCCTTGAATGGCAAGGTTTCTTTTTTCCCTTCTTCTGTAATTAAAATCTGCTATGGGCCAGTCAGAATCTTCTCTGGGTCCAGCCCATCCTTGCTTTAGACATTTCTTTGTTTGGACCAGATCAGGGCAGTGAAGGTGACCTCAGAACCTTAGTAGTAGATCTACAGTGGCAATGCTTCAAAAGCTGGTTAACATTGCCTTGTTTTCTTCCAGGCCTTACGTCAAAGAAAGGCCATTTGGAGATACCGTTGTGGGTAATGTTGCAATTAGTAATGAGCAGTGCATTTCATTTCCACTCCAATGAAGTTTTGTCTGAGGCAGAGGCAATTTCAGAGCTAGGAAAAGTGTGTGGGCTATTGTGAAAAAAATTCTCTCCAGTCATGATTTGAATTGCTGATTAGAAGGACCTTGACAGGGCATATTGGCTGTAGTCCCAATGCTTTTGTTCACCTAGCCACTTTAGTGGAATAGCCTGCACAATTCAGAACAGTGTTTACTTAGCCTGCACTCAGATAGGAACAAGTGATCCATAATGATGTCTACGGGCATTTCTTAGAACAATCAGTTTTGAAGTGCATGTGTCAATTTTCAGATAGAGACTGAAAATACATGGCCAACAATGGAAGGTGAAGAAGGAGACTATTCGCAAAATTCTGAAAAATTCCAAAACTACTGGAACAATGTGCCTCCACAATGAAAAGTTTTCTGTCCGCAATGCCAGACCATGTTTGGTGAAAACAGAATACTGTCTTTGAACAAAATAACCTCATAATAACAATAAAGCATGGAGGCAGATGACATTATGCTGCTTTGCTGCCTCAGCGCCTGAGTCAAGAATGAATTCCATATTGTACCTGGTAATTATTGAGGAGAATGTGAGGCCATCTTTCAAAAAGCTGAAGCATAACCGAATATTGATCTTGCAGTGATCCAAAACACACAACCAGAGCTACATCAGAATGATTGAACAAGAAGAAATGGAGAGTTATGGAATGGCAGAGTTAAAACCCAGATCTAAATCCGTTCAACTTGCAGCAGTACTGTAACGTTTTTTTCTTTGAAAGATTGACAATTGCAAGAAATAATGTTATTTCAGCCAAAGGGAGCAATGCCAGCTGTGGAAGCTAGGGGTGTATTCATTTTTCACACCCTATGAAATTGTATTTCTGTATATTTTTTAAAACAAATGTTGGCGGTTCTACTAAATTTGCAAAAAATGTTTACATTCAGGTAGTTTATTTTCAAAATATTTCTATAGAGATATGTGATGTAAAAAAAAATCTAAGATATGATTCACAGTCTCATGATATCCAACATGGCTGACTATGTGTGAGACGTGATGACGAGTTTCAGAAGCTCCATGGCTCAGGAGTGCAGGTCATATTGTTAACTACTATAAGACATCCCACAGGCACGGTTATGGACCTATATTTGTGCACATGCCATTTAACGGCTGTGCTTAAGCAGCCTGCTGTATTTAACAAATCATTTAAAGCACACAGGATAGCGCATTTTGGAGAAAGATGCGTAGTGCGTCCTTATAACTGACCACCTGCCTCTACGTTTTAAAGATATCTAAAAATGCAACAATGGCTAAGTCATGTATTTGACGGATATAACAAACGCACGTGAAAAGTAAACATTTATTGTCGAAATCCACAGGGGATTAGGATAGGAAGTTCAGGGATACAGGTCGGCTCGGGTATAGGCTACATTTCAGATCTGGGGAAGACCTCTAAGGCTATTAAAGGTGGGGATTAAAAGATTTTACATTCCAACTTCACAGCTGCCTAAAACTCTCTTTTGCAAAAGCGATTCACTCATTGAACAAATCTTTTAAAGCTGTGATTCAGTCAACCCAGTTCACGGAAAAGATTTGTTCAAAACTACCGAATCCTCCATGGTTCGCACATCACAAAAAAAACAACCCCCAAGTCCTACCTTTGGCTATTTCTTTAATTCTGTAATGCAGTTGATTGTGTTTTATCACTCCATGAGCATATTTGTCAGTTGCAAAATTAGCCAGCAAGCAACAAGTTTATTTACATAGCACAATGCATACATAGAAGCAATTCAATGTGCTTTACAGTGAAAAGTTTAATAATGCAATAGATTCAAAACTTTCATTACAACTGGAAAGATAGCAAGATATACATTTAATAACAAAATAAATCAAGAAGAGAAATATAAAATACAGCATGATAATAAAACATACAATAAGAAAATAGAAATAGAATTAGCAGCACCAAAGTATATATCAAAAAGATTATTGTTATTAGTGCTATTAAAATAGGTTGTCACTGAACAACTGACAGCAGCACTTTGCATATGTCAGATTTTTAAATATGTTCTGCAAGTCTTGCTCTTTCAGTCAAGCCCTGAAAGGTTCAAAGTGCTGAGCTCGAATCCACTGGCCATAATGACCTGTATTTCTGCCATTCAAGGGACCTAGCCTTTTCCTTATCTTGGCAATGCTGCTCTGTGGTGGTAGGGCAATTTCATGAAAACTTTAACCTTTACTTTGAAAATGTAACTGCAACCGGTTCACTTTACAGGTGCCAACCTGGCAAAGGCATGATAGCCAGAGTGGAGAAAACGGCTTGTTTGTTCCCTAGCTCTCATATATCCCTTTCACTCCACAGCTCAATGAAGGCCCACATGGTACTAGAAAAAGCATAAATACACCAAACTAAAAACTCCCAACAATAGAGGAGCTCCATGCAGGGTTTGATGCTCACCTTACTGAGTTCCTTTTGGTATAACTAGCCAGGAATTCTTAATTGGAATGGGACAATTGCACTGCTAAAAAAACTTTTGTAAAACAGAGTTTTATATTTTATATAATAAGCTATATAATAAGCTACATAATATATAATATGCTCTATTATTTTATATAATAAGAGTAAAAGAAGTTGGACAGTTTTGCTACAAGGATATAAACTGTTCCATTATTATGATTGGGCATTACAGCGCATATATATCTTCAAGAAAACCTCATGCATGTCAGTTTAAGTGACACTGTATCTCAATCAATGTTTTGAGTTTTTTTATTATAAAATGGTTTGCAGGGCAGTCAATAGGCAAAAATGCATACATGAAAATGACAGTAACAAAGCCAGCTAAAATGGAGACAAACTGAACAACATAATGTCAGTGATACAATCAGGAAAAAAATATTGTCCAAAAAGTAACAATTTAAACTGACTGTTACGTCCTCTGTGTTGTAGGAACATGACATGACACAATTATTATGTAGTGAATATGCAAAGCCATTGGGAATTTCTACACATGTGATTGTTAATTTGTAAGTTTTATTTTCTAAAGTGCAATGACCATTTATTTTATAATTTCCAAATATATTGTTTTGCTGTTTTATAAGACAATATTGCTGTATACCTTAGACAATTCTAGCTGCTTTTCACTGATATTCTCAAGAAAAACATTCATCTTTCTTTTAAGAAGGTTGTTATCCTCTGTGGGCAAATTGGGCTGTTTTTACATACACTGTGCCTGAATTATACACTGTATTTTGAATTATTAAATGCATTTCTGCATAGACAGGAGTAATTATATACCTTTGGAAATGTTATGTTATTTATTTCTGAAGGCACCACCAATGCCCTTCCTCCTCAGATGGAAGCCAACTGCAGCTCACCCTTGAGGTCCACCTATGTGCCCATGTTCTCTTCATGTATTTGATGTGGTTCCTATTGTTTTTCCTGGTTCAATAATACATTGTACATATGCTTGCTTCTGAGACTAAGACATCCAGTGAGGGATTTGAACTGGATTACTCTTCTGAAGAATGGCAGCAACTCTATTGTTCACAGCTCGCACTCTGCCAGTCCCTCATTGGGGTGGTATTGTGAACAGGGAATGGAACAGTAATTCACCAGTCTTGTTATTTTTAAACTGAGGGGGTAGCATCTGAGTAAACAATGAGAATTTGATTAACAGAGTTGTGGTCCATTAACATTGTTGATGATTTAAAATGTTTAATCAGGAGTTCATATTTCCTAGCTAGTACCGTGTCATTTATCTTCATGACTGACATGCATGAAATCACATTGACTTATAATATTCTCATTTGCAGATTTTTATCGAATAAACCTCCAAAGTAACTTTAGGTTACTTCAACATAAAGGACAAGGCCAGGGGAAGAATGATGACCATAAAATAGACTTATTTTTGGACAAGCAGTTTAGAAGTATGGAAACACGGTAACACTGCCGTGGCCCATTTCATTGAAATGTAAAGTTAATTAATTGGGGAAATGTACATGGGTACTGAAACTCCATATCATATTGCTAAGGAAGCTTTGGTGTTTCCACCTTATTTAAATATTTAGGAGAAAAGAAGTGCAATGTCTTCTAAAAGGTGTTTTGTTCAGATCTATACATATTCGTATTGAAAATAAAGACATTTTGATTTCTGAAGACTTATTTGACAGAGGACTTCCACCATGTTATTGAATAAATCTTGTCGCCTATGGTTTAGAAGAGCCCGGAAGATGTGACTGATGATCCATAATGCCTATCCGTTATGCAAATTTTTCTGAGACCTTAATCAAATATCATTACATTTTTCTGCCATACCCTTGCTGAATTAAAACTCCTGCAGAGGCATCAAGGGAACAGAACAAAATCCCACCTCCACACCTTGTGTGTAATCTACTAGGGGAGCTCAACCTCTTGTCCAGTATCTTAGACCTCTTGATTACAGATTAACAAAATGATGGGTGCAGGCAGAGTGTGTGGGACCTGCAACGTCCTTATTTCATTAGACCTAAGTGTGTCCAATTTGATTAACAAACCACTCTTGCAAGGCACAGGACTGACGAACCGTCTTTGCTTTTCAGGAACCTTTCTTTCCACTGGGATATTTTGCCCTATCAAGGGGGCAAGGAGTCCCTGCCTTGCTACTGATATGCCAAGTCACCCCTAAGAGGTGGTATCACACCATCAGTCATTTTGCTATATTTCACTAGTGAGTTGAGTCACTGAAAAAATCTCTGCACAAACATGTGTGGTGAGAAAAAATGGTGTGTATTCAGCCTTGTCTTAAACTAGTTAGTTGTCTGTTATAGTGCTTCGGTTAGGAAAATCTGTTGCATTTAGTGGTCTGTGACAGGTGTGCACATGTACTGACTGAAAATATACTGGTCAGATAGTGTGTTAGGTGTTGCTTTTTGGCAAAGAGTGGTTCAACAAGAGGGTTATAATTTCAAACATTCATGACATCAAAAACCTGTTTTAAATTCTGCATTTGAACACAAAAATGTTATACACTTCAGATGTGCTTTGCACACTACTCATGAGTGGGCTGTGAGCTACCAGTAGCTTGATATTGACCTGTTGACCCATGGTCTACATAGTCTATGACTACATTGACTTTACAGGGTCAAGGGAAGCCATTTGATTATGATTCAATTCTTAGACATTGTAACAATGCAGGCAGGAGGCAGGACACAGGCTCAGGGAGAAAGGAGGATTTCATATAAAGCAACTAAGATCTATTAAAACAGAAATGATGACGCATAAATATAACAACATTACATTGGAATGAAATCCAAACAATTACCGAAAAAAACAAGGGAAGGAAGAATATAATCGTTGAATAAATACTCTGACAAACAAGGAGAACAGAAACAGGTGGGGGCAAAACACAGGTGAAAGGAATAAACTGATTAACTGAAACAAGAACAGGAAAGATCAAACAAAGACATGACAAATCACAGACACAGAAAACATGGAACGGAACAAAAACTGCCAGAAAAATTGTTCGGGATACAAAGAAAAACACACAAGTAACCTCAGGAGAATTACAGTCTGCTCTGGAAAAAGATGGTGTGGTTGTTTCAAGGAGCACAATATGACGATACTGAAACAAAAATGAGCTGCATGGTCGAGTTGCCAGAAATAAGCCTGTTTACAACATGCCCGACAACACCTCGACACGTCTCACAGCTTCTGGCTCACTAATTTGGATTGACAAGGTGAAAATAGAGTTTTATGGTCACAACCATAAACGTTATGTTTGGAGAGGGGTCAACAAGACATATAGTGAACAGACTTTTTTGGGAAGTGAGCTCTAAAGGCACGGGGAATCTTGTGAAAATGTATGGCAAGTGGAATGTAGCATTTTATCAAAAAATGCTGGCAGACAGTTTCCATTCTTCTGCACAAAAGTTGCGCTTGGGATGCTCTTGGATTTTCCAGCACGACAATGACCGTGAACCCAAGGCCAAGTTGTCCCTCCAGTGGTTACAGCAGAAAAAGGTGAAGTGGAGTGGCCGTCACATTCTCCTGACTTTAATATCATAGACCCACTCAAGGGAGATCTCCAACGTGCAGTTCATGCAAGGTGATCAAAGACATTGCATGACCTGGAGGCATTTTGCCAAGACAAATGGGCAGCTATAACACCTGCAAGAATTCGGGACCTTGTGGACCACAATTCAAAAGACTGCATGCTGTCAAATATGCTTAAGGGGGTAATAAACAGTATTAAGAACTAAGGATATGCAGACTTTTGAACAGGGGTCAGTAAAAAAAAATATTTGTTGCTATGTTTTGTTTTATGACGTGCAATTCTGTTATGACCTACAGTTGAATGTGAATCCCAAAAGAAATGAAAGACTTGTTTTGCCTGCTCACTCAGGTTTTCTTTACAAACTGTACATGTACTACCAATTCTCCAAGGGTATACAAACTTGGAGCACAACTGTACTTGCCCATCTATAAATAGTTTGTCCCCTATAATATATGCTTTTTTCCTTTTGCTTGTTCACTTTTTTATGGGGTAAAGGATTCATCTCCAGTCAATTATTTCTTGTGGGAACTGATTGTTCATGCTGAATTGTGTACCTTTGGGTTATCTGCCTTTATTCTTAATAATTTCCTTTTGTTTGCAGGGTTCAACGATGATTGTTTACGATGATTGTCCGCAGGTGCTTGTTGTCATTGTTCTGCGATCCTAGTCTATGCACCCGGTGAAAATACCAAACGTTTTAGAATTTTAGGTTAGGTGTGTAAAAAATGCTTGAGTACAGAATTTTTGCTTGCTGCCTAATAAATCCCACTCACTGACAGGTGCCATGATAATGAGATTATTAGTGTTATTCACTTCACCTGTCATTGGTCATGTTATGGCTGATTGGTGTATGTCCCATGTCAGAGGCGGGCCGTTAGGGCCAGCAAGGCCTTCCCAACCTGTTTGGAATACTTTTGGGAAGCTCCAATTACATATACATACTGTATCGATACTAGAGGAACGGATAATATTTATGAAATAAACAACTTGCACTCTTCAACTAACATGTACAGTCAGGTACAGATTTATTTATCATAATTTTGGCTCTGTATGCCACCACAATATTACACTGACTTGCCTTACAAAACTGCTGGGTTCCTTTTGCAGTCTGATGCGGGTCATTATCCATCTGTAAATTTAATTGCCGTCCAATCAACTTTGCTGAATTTGGCTGAACCTGAGCAGACAATTTATCCCTATACACTTCAGAATTCATCCAGCTGCTTCTGTCTTCTGTCACATCATCAATAAACACTAGTGACACAGTGCCATTGGAAGCCAAGCACGCCCATGCCATCACACTGCCTCCATCGTGTTTTACAGATGATGTGGTATGCTTCGTATCAGGAGCCATTCCAAGCCATCTCCATACTTTTTCATCCCATCATTCTGGTACCGTTTTTTTGGCAAAGTCTAATCTGGTCTTTCCATTCATGAGGAATTATTAATGGTTTGCACCTTGTGGTGAACCCTCTGCATTTGCTCTTGTGAAGTCTTCTCTTTGATTTGGCCATTCATATTGTTCCTGCTCTGATGTGCAGCCTAAGGATGGCCTGTTACCCTTGCATTAAGAACACCTTTGACTGCATGTTGTGAGTTCACAGCAACAGCTCCTAAATGTGAATGCCACACCTGAAATCAACTCCAGACCTTATACCTGCTTAATTTATGAAGAAATAACGCACCTGTCCGTGAAACAGCTTTTGGTCCCTTGAAAAAGAGGGGGCTACACATTCAAGAGCTGTAATTCATCAATCTTTCCTCCAAATTGGATGTGAATACCCTCAAATTTAAGTTGAGAGATTCACTTCAAGGGAATCTTAGGCCTTCGGTTCCATCTACAAATGACTAATATCCATGACAATTTCCACAGTGACAATCTTATTTATAAGAGCTATTATTTCATTTTGATTGTTTTGGGATGTATATATGGCATTACTTGGAAATGTGTAAAATGCCTTTGCAAGTTCTTGTTTTATCTCTTAGTGTGTATTCCAGCATTGAAAGAAATATTCAACTGCCTCTTTCTCCCATCGAGTCAATTGCCTCCAAATTCCCTCGCAAAGGAAGCTCATTTTACATTCTATCATATCCACAATTGCTGACGACAATTCCGGCCTGGAGGCTCTGTGCTCACAAGTGTCGACATGTCTTCTCCTTGTTTTGTTTTCCACAAAAGCATGCTTTTCAGATGCTCTTTACAAGTAGCATGATTCCTAAGACCTTTAGTGTTGTCATTTGTGTTTTTTCAATTTGAGTAGCCACTGTAAGTGAATTCTCTGTCTGAATTAGCATTGGAGTCAATGCAAACATTTCTACAAGGATGATAGAAAGCAGCATCTGCTTTGCGGGAATATTCCAACCATTCTCGGTCCTTGTACCAGGCACTAGGAAAGGCATGCTTTTCCCACTTAAAATACTACTTGGATACATATCAAGACAAACCTGTGCTGGCTCCTCTTTCCCAAGATTGTCAGGAGCTTTTGGCTGCGGTAATAGAGATGCAGGTGCTTGTAGATGGTTGTGTTGCCTTGTGCTTGCACTGCTAGGCCTGGGTTCTCCTTCATTTTGTTAGGCTGCATTGGGAATGGGTGGGTTTCCTCAGTGAACAAGCTGCATTGGGAACTTGACATTGCTCTTAACCTAGTGGTCTTTGTTTTTGGCAGGGCCACTTCCGAGACATCAATGGTTTATAATTTTACATTAAGCTACCACAATGGATGTAACCAGCTCTTCAGCAGTGAATAACTTTTCCCCTCGCTGTTACTCATGTGTGGCAATTGTTCTTATATTTCACTCTGTGTATTCTGAGATCCAATAAACTTCCAAAACTAGATAAATTAGGGCGGTGTCTTGTGACGTTGCATAGAAAGGTGCCAATCAGAACACCCCTATTTGACTAAATATTACATGCAACTCATGGCCTCTGCCACTACATCGACAAAATGAATCAGTTTTATTCATATATTATTTGCAATGCTTATGTGGAATCAGAACGGGGGACAATGCAGACTTTGACCCCCGTAGATCTGTGTGTATCTTCATAGTAATCTGAGCTTGGTTCCCCAACAGGAAACAGCTTAAGGCTATTATGTTTAAATTGTCTTCACAAAAGTGTGCAATTCACTTAGTTCGAAAGTTACCTGACTGACAGGTCATTCATCCAGGTGTGTGTGATTATGCCTAGCTATTATGTTTACATTGGCAAAGGCCTACTTGATATAGGCATAAAGTAAGAGGCTATAATTTTATAATTTCTAATAGAAATATTTTCATAATGAAACATTATAATGTTAGAGTATAGATCTGACTTCTGTGCCTTAGACATTCTTTCTCATCTCAAACTAATTCCGAGCCGAGAGAGAATCAGTGTGCGCTGAAGATGACTGATAGGAATATAGCCCTACAAACCTTCTCAGACTTTTGCAAACATTATTATAGATAAATAATAAGTTAAAAAGTTTGAAAATATGAGCTTCACATTTTATAAGAACCTAACTGATAGCCTGGCTTAAAAGCCCTGTCCTACAAGAGGGAAATTGTAACAATATAATGAAACAAATCAGTGTTCTATTTTTCTTCTAGATCATTCTTTTGCATCTGTGAAAAGGGTAATGCACTCCATATTCCATCAATCAACAACTAATACCTGTGTATAGCCTCCTACACTTTCTCTCTACAGAAGCAGCTAGTCACACTTGGTGATCATGTGCATACGATTATAGTTTCACTTTAATGAAAGATTTAAAATAACTGCTGTGTTTACATCACAAATGTGTTATTTATATTTATTTAATAATGGATGGATCCAATTGATCCACTCGGTAAAAACAATATTATATGTCAGACCTAACCTAGATCTTGAGTAAAAATTTTACATTTTGGACCCTGATGGGGTCTGGTCATGGGTTAGATCTTCGAATTTTGGGTCTTGTGGACCTGTGAAGACCTCTAGTGTGAATTCTTTCAAGAGATAGTGTATATACAACAGTAGATGTTATAAAATGAAGGGTGAAAGTGAGAGGTAGGCTGGTGTAGGCTAATGAGAAATGTCTGTTGAGGAAGAGTGGGAGTAGATTCGAAGAAGAGGCGTGCCTGGCCCACCAAGTCTCCAACAGAACAAACTTGAGTGTAACTAAATGCATTACGTTGTGGACATTTATCTGTAGTGTTAGGTTTTTACTTTTTCCCCATAAAGGGCAGCATAGGCTGATACGGTTTATTGTACTGAACGTGTTACGGGTCAAACTTCACAAGAACATTGTAGAAATGATTGTCCTCATGGCATGTCAGGCAACAACTGGCCGCAACTCCCGTCTATTCGATAATTTTGCATTGATTAAGTGGGACAGTTCCTGTCCTTTAGGTAAAGTAATGCTAATGGCTATTCTGGGGATTGTTTGAATATGTCTGATAATAGGATAAATTGCCATGTCTCCAAAAATATATTTTTACGTCGTGTTGTAGTCCTATAGAGGAGTTTGTCATCGTTAAAGAGACCTCCAATCACGTCGTGTTGTAGTCCTATTTAGGAGTTTGTCATCGTTAAAGAGACCTCCCAACATTTCGTGTTGTAGTCCTATTTAGGAGTTGGTGATCTTTAAAGAGACCTCCCAACATGTCGTGTTTTAGTCCTATTTAGGAGTTTGTCATTGTTAAAGAGACCTCCCAACATGTTGTGTTGTAGTCCTATTTAGGAGTTGGTGATATTTAAAGAGACCTCCCAACATTTCGTGTTGTAGTCCTATAGAAGAGTTTGTAATCGTTAAAGAGACCTCCAATCACGTCGTGTTGTAGTCCTATTTAGGAGTTTGTCAACGTTAAAGAGACCTCCCAACATTTCGTGTTGTAGTCCTATTTAGGAGTTGGTCATTGTTAAAGAGACCTCCCAACATGTTGTGTTGTAGTCCTATTTAGGAGTTGGTGATCTTTAAAGAGACCTCCCAACATGTCGTGTTTTAGTCCTATTTAGGAGTTTGTCATTGTTAAAGAGACCTCCCAACATGTTGTGTTGTAGTCCTATTTAGGAGTTGGTGATCTTTAAAGAGACCTCCCAACATGTCGTGTTGTAAGCTCCTAGCATAACTTTGTGCTATAGTGCCTTAAATACTTACAGTATTATTAGCAGAGCATTAGGCTTGTCGGGAGAACGCTGAATCGTGTTGGTATGTAACTGTGTTTTGTATTGTAACTTTATTACTTGATTGGAATAAATTGTTTTACTTTGGAATATAGATTACTACAGCATTCCTCATTCACCTCCGTACTCACGCTTGTAAGGCTACTGGTAATTACACACACATAAGTAAGCGACCAGACTTGGAGTCCCTGAGTCCAGGAATTGTCAAAGCAGTTCGGTTGAGCTTGATTTTCAAAATGGTTATCCCATATATATACCTGACCCAACTGGATGGCATATCAGGGATACCTCGCCTGGATGTACATGAAAACATAAAAGAAACAGAACAAAGAAAAGGAAATGGGTTAGGGTAACCATAACCCAGCACAACACAATCATTCAAAATGTCCAATCAGAATACTCAATTTTAGCATTCTGTTTACAGCAACCAACACAAGCATTTCCAAGGTGTGGGTCTAAGTAACTTTGTGAGGCACAAACTGCCATGGCTATTCTTTCACCAGAATTAGTTTTGCAGCTCCTTAACAATCTTAAGAAAAACATGTTTACCACAACATGCAGAAACTAACAAAGCACAAACCTATTATTTAACCAACATCAGTAGTTTCTAGTGTGCTGCATGCTCTCAGTGAAAGGCACTTGTACCATAAAGAAACTGCAATTATGTCAAATACACAACTATTCTTTGCCGGCTTTCTCTACAGAAAGCATTCACAAATGTAACCTATAGTCACAACCAATGGACCTACACAATATTGAGTTGTAAAAGGAGATAATACTCAAATCCCCCTTTGAGAGAGATGAGTTTGCAAATAGGGCATCTCCCTGAGAAGCTCAGTCATCCGTGAGGAACTCGGAGTAGAGCCGCTGCTCCTTTACATCGAAAGGAGCCAGTTGAGGTGGTTTGGGCATCTGGTAATGATGCCCCCTAGGGAGGTGTTCCACGCACGTCCAGCTGGGAGGAGACCTCGGGGTAGGCCCAGGACTAGGTGGAGAGATTATATTTCGACACTGGCCTGGGAATACCTCAGGATCCCCCAGTCAGAGCTGATAACGGATAAGCCGGATGAAGATGAAGAGTTTGCTAATAAACCTGATGTTTCAAATAGTTTTCAGTGTTAGCTAGGTTCTTCCCCCTCCCCATAGGGAGCAGGAAATAAACAAATGCAGTAAAATAGATCAGAATGACATGGTTGAAATTTAGAAAAACATTAGTGTGGAACTCTTATTGTCCCTGTACTTAGTTGCACAATCTATAACAGGAGATTTTGTTGGAAATAGGGTCTGGTTCTAACCAACAGGTCAGAATGAGTAGAAGTACATTTTAAACCACTATAAAAAGACAATGCCTCTGAAACCATGAATTAAAGGTACCATAATTATCAGTTTTTAGATTTGTAATATTATACAAAGATATAATCAAAACCAAATGTTTACCAAAGACAAATTGCTGCTCATAGTTCAAACTAAGCACACTGCACCGGGATTAGCCTATTAATTCAACTGAAGCAGAAGTATGTACAGAACAACATGCGTTGAATCTATGGAGATTAAAGCATTCATCAACGAGATGTTCCATCTTTTTCCAGTGCATATAGCGGTTAACTTACTTATTACATACTTTTAGGCACAACCAAGAGAATCTCAGATAGACAATTTAATGTTCCAACATAATAAGGCGCTCTGCTAATGCGCCAACTTCAACAATATTTTTATCAATGCGTAGCCACCCCGCAAAAGAGATTACCGCAGTGCGTGCAGTCTTTGGGTCTCGGCACAGAAGACGACCACTAGACATCTTGTGTATTATTATTTATTAATAAACTCACTGGCCTGGGCTGTACTATGAGAATCAGTCATCAAATCAGCCCACATGTCCAAAAATGCGGCTGTTCGCAGTATTGACTTGAATCTCTAGTCTGGCTCGCGATCCGAATTGGAAAATAAGACATGTTATGAAAATAGAGAAATGTGAACTTTGGATCCTTAAGTCTCGGAAACGAACAATGGCTTATTGAATGTATCTAAGGTGAGCAGGCCAACACTGTCCAGCAGTATATTAATAGGTTACTCACCACAGAGGAGAAATCAAATAATCCAAAATCCACTTGCGTGTGTACTGGCTCGTGTCAGTAAAGGAGGAATAGCGGATCAGCTGTCTGAATGCGATCCGAGTCGTCATTACTACTGAGTCGCCAATTCTGTTAAATCAGCCACTATACCTTATGACCTACACCTTATGGGCGATTATGATAACATTCACACACGTACATCGAAGTGACCGTACTGATTGTCACTGAGTAACGTGTTTCTACACCGTCCCTTGTCTTCTGGATTTGACTGACGAGGAGCATTCAGGATAACGTAAAACATATGATTTTTTAAATGTTTGGCTTGTGACATTAGTTACCTATTATTTAAGCATTCGTCCAACCTTGGACTTATGTCCAAGGTTACATTCCCTTGCACTCATTTCCTGGTAACCTTCTAGTGGCAAACTTTTCCAACCACTCTCCCCTTTTACCCACTCCCTACACTGGAAAAAAATGATGTTTGCTGATTCTGTATACAAAATTAATCAGTCCTGATATCAAAATCCAACTATTTGGTGTCCAGTCCTCCTACCCAAAGGTGGGTTGAACATTTCAAGAAAACTCACATTTACTGTGACAAAAAATGGGTGTGCCTCCACAGCCATTCTACTAATCAAATGGCTTACAGACAGACACGTTGGATTTTGGCAAACATCTCTCAGGCTGAGATAATTAATTTTACATTCTCTTGAATTTTTTCAGGTTTCTATTAGCTAGGATGTATGGGCTGAAACTTGTACTTGCAATCACCTGCCAACTAATGTACCACTAAGGCAATAACTCAAAAATATGTTAATGTTGTTTCTTGTAGTTTACATAATGTCTCTCCACTCTCAGCGACAGCATTAAAGCAACAAGTCAGGGAAAACCTTCAGCATTCATTAGTCAGGGACCACAAACAAAAGGCAGTGGCACAATAGGACTTAGAAGGCCAGATAAACTATCCCACAGCCTACCACATTTCTATACAATTTCTGTATTTTTTTATGATTAAATATATAACATATAACATTCAGTTACATATAACACATATAACAGTTAACTACTGACACTATCTGTTCCTATAATACCCCAGTCTTGCTCATGTGCAATACAATTGGCCAATTATTTAAAAAATCATCAGCATGTTAAAATCTCTGTACAATTCACAAGAGAATGTTCAGTGTGACAGTCACTCAACAGTCCACTGAGATCCAGCTGCTCAGCCATGGAGTAGTACAGCATCTTTATTACAATAAAGATACATATGTATACAACACAATATTTAGGTTTAATATGTTCAGAGCATTGTTTAGTTTCAAATTTCTCCTTCTCAGAGTAAAACATGTAAAGAAAGCTCAAGATCAAAACTTCAACCTGTTTAACTCTGAATTCTGCTTTGTGTCTTGGTACAATGAAAACAACTTGAGGCCTAGACAACAAAACTGCTCTTACTCTCAGTAACACAATATCAACACATCCAATTGTTTTCCTTGGCTGATGCTGTCAAGACAGGGCAGAGCAGGACAGAACCACTGGGGAAGGGTTCTGCCCTGGTAGCAGGAATATAGAGATGCAGGCTCTGGGATAACTGAGAATAACCCTTGGGTCCTTTACTGGTACTTCCTTTCCTTCTCTGAGATCCAGCAGCTGATTCCCATTTAAGCCATGCTCCCACTTCAAATAAAAACAATGTGCAGAGAAGAGTATAGATGAAACAGGAGAGCTGTCTAGAGGGAAATCCAATATTAAGTAAAAATAAATAAGTAATACAACAGTGTATTCCAAGAGTCATATGTCTGGTGACACATGAGTGTCGTGGTAGTTCCTCCAGGTGTCCCTCTGTGTCCTGGTCGTTGTGTGGCTGAAGCTGAGGCAAGAGTGAGAGTGGTGGTGAGCGCTGCTACATCTTTCGTGCTACAGCTCCTGTCTCGAAATAAATGTCTAGGCTGTCAGAGCACACCGCGACAACACCTTAGATTTACACTCCCTCACTAACTGCCCCCCCCCCCCCCCCCCCCCCCCCCCCCCCCCCCCCCCCCCCCCCCCCCCCCCCCCCCCCCCCCCCCACACACACACACACACACACACACACACACACACACACACAGGCTACGTAATTCCCTCCTACTGTACCTTCCCTTTGTCTCACCCTCCCTTCCTCACACCCAGTCACACGTAAGGAATACAAAACACTCCTTCAGTCATCTTCTATAATGTTATGCACTTTTGCTACTCCAATCTGCTTATTTTGGGACCTAGAGGGGCAACATGTCATTTACCGCATTCATACTGCTTCTCTCTGCTCCGTTTCACCTTGTGTCAAAAAGGATTATGAAAATCAAGGTCTCCTTTTCTTGAGTGGATGTAAATCAGGGCATTCCTGGTTTGATGTTGTCTACTGTACGACCCTACCAGCCCCTCCAGTTAAAACCTCAGATTAAAACCCCAAGCACAATGATAGCCCCTATCTACTGAAGCTAATCCGTGAAACAGAGGGTGGATAAAAGGGAATGGGGAGCTTTCACAAAATTATAGGAAATTATAAAGAGGCGTAACAGTTGTATCTGTTTTGCAAAGGTTTCTGGGACTAAACAAAACCAACTGTAGTTTATATCAGATATAGGGCACTAAAGTAAGTATCAATGTATCACAGGATAGGGTTCATCAGTCATATGTACAGTGTAGCACTAGCCTTTTCAGGGCCCTAAGAAAAAGTTCAGGTGACCGGCTGTTCCCTATCAGTTGGGGGCCCTAATTGACTGCTTGTGTTGCTTAAGCTTAGTCCTGCATATGTACAACATTTGGCCAAGCTGTTTCCTGCCTTGTTACGTTGCATATCAACAAGACAAAAAAAGCAAACAATAAAGAAAGCACATACATTGCAAAATAAATAAAATAGAAGATATAAAAAGGTCAAAAAACATAAAGAATATGCTCTGAAAAAAGACTAACGTAAATAAGTATTCACACTAATTTTGGAGTAGGCAATGATAAAATGTGGAGCAAGGGTTAAAAGCTCAGGCATGTATAATCTTACTAAATGAGACAACCATTCAAGGTTTTGCTGTCTCCTTATGTATTCCAACTGAAGCACTGCGCTTGCACTTAGGTAGTGATGTGCCGTTTGAAAACAATTAATTCTTCTTTAACAAACATTTTCACTGATTGAGAGCAATGATTCCTTATTATGTGACTTGCGGTTCACTGTTCATTTGAAAGAATGGCAGCAATGACTTCTATAACATCATCACTGGCAAGATTTAGATGTGGCCCTTCAGCTCAGTCTTCCAACCAACAACTGTTTGGAAGCAGATAGAAATAGACCAAGCTTCAGGCAGCAGTAGACATTTTTAAGACTCACAAAGGAAACCAGCGTGCATTGATCAATCACATTTATAGATTTTTTAAAAGATATATTTTCATGCATTTGATGCTTTATTAGACAGGAAAGTGGTGAAACATGGTGGAAAGAGTTTTTTGATGAAGCAGTAGGTCTGACTGAAACCCATGCCGCAGCAGTATGTTAACCAGAGGCATTTTGATTCATATATAAAAGCTTTGCTTTGTATAACCACAACACACACAGGATGTGCTTGAGTTGAAATCGAGATTATATATATTTTTTTATATAATTAGTTGTTTGAAAATCTGTCTGCAAAGAGTTGCGCAATGCCACATTTATATTATTTTGCATGTTCAGATGAATAGCAGACAATAAATAAAGATGGACAATGTGCAGAGTCTCTAGGCACTATCTAGATAAGCCACACAAACTGTCGACAGGGACATCCAGATGGGCTGCAGACAGGGACAGAAGGAGCTGTCATGAAGAAACTAGACAACTGCTACACAACCAATTGGACTTTAGGGACAGACAGCTATCTGTAGGACAGACAGGTATTTGTGAGGGATGGACCATCGTCTCAGGACCTCCATTTCTACTATAAATGGGAGATTAGGTAATTTTCTCAATGACCAACCCCCCTTTTTACAGCAAACCCAACTAGTGTGGGCCAGAAGGCTATCGCTCTATAACTATACAGAAATGCACTTGGTGGCATTCAATGTGGTCAGGGACATGCCTGGCTCCGCCTGCATTTTGTGGGATACTTGGTGCCACTCAGCTCCTTGATTAAGCTGTCACTGAATTTGAGTATAAATATATTCATAAAAAAACTTGTGAAAAGCCCACATAAGCAATTTACAGAGATTAGGAGGACTAACAGCCGGCTTGTGCATGCATTTGTATTGATAGATAACAAGAATCAGCAGCAATGAATTAACAGGAGAAAAATGCCTTTAAAAATGTATTTTCTATTTGTTATTCCCTGGCAATGTAGCAAAAAAGGAAAAGATGGGTGCAAAACTCACCCAAAGCGAAATGTGTTGTGAGAGATGTTGACTCCACTAGCAGACCTCATCAGTAATATACATTAAGCTTAAGGGAACCAATTAATAAGAAGATATTGACTATCATGGAATCAGAACCTCTCCACTCAGTACAGGCAGAACTAAAAAAACAAACATGAAAAACAGGATGGATTGCCACCGGGCAAGTAGACTGTGCAGTTGGGGTAAGGGATATATGGCATGAAGTTAGCTAGCTAGCAAATGTTAGTTGAAAGAATAGTGTCTTCTCTTGATTTCCTTACACATTTATTGCTAATTCGGATAATACCAAAGCATTAAAAAGGCATTTTCAAAATAAAATCCTATTGTTTTGGCTATTGTTATTGAAACACATCCATTCAGGTCCGGATTTTGATACTTTTACCATTTAGTTTTAGTACAAAATAAAGCTTTTTGCTACCCCTGTGTTTCAAAGCTACCATTGCAATTTTGACATAGATGCATGCAGAGGAGGCATTACAATGTCACTCAAGGGAGGGGTCCTGTATAAAATACACTCCTTCAAATTGAAGGTATGTTTTGGTGTTCCTCAAGGCTCGGTTCTGGGCCCATTATTGCTCGGTTCTGGGACCATTATATTTGCTGCCTCTGGGTGATGTAATCCCAAATCACAATGTCAATTTTCACTGTTATGCTGATGACACACAATTATATATTTCAATGAAGCATGGAGAAGACCCAAAATTAGCTTCTTTGGAAGCATGTGTTTCAGATATTTGGAAGTGGATGACAGAGTACCTCTTGCTTATAAACTGAAGAAAAACAGAAATGCTCATTTTAATTTCTAAACAAACATCCAGAGACAGGGTCATCTATCATAGATCTCTTCTACTGTGGAATGATTTTCCAATTACGGTAAGAAATGCAAACTTTCAAGTGTCTACTAAAGACTCATCTCTTCAGCATGGTCTATGATTAAGTGTAGTGTGGCACAGAGGTGCTGGCTATACTCGGCCCTCATTCAGGGTGGTTGCAGTTGGTCTTGGCCCACACTTGCGGAGTACCAGGCTTGAATGACTTGTTCCTGTCCCTGTCCAAAGTCCTCCTGGTTGTGTTGCATATCAAGACGATGCCTGATGATTTTAGCTGCTACTCAGCTGACCACCCCCGTTTGTCACTGTCATTGTCCATCTGGTCATGCTTCTGAACTGGACAAGGTTTAAATAGACTCTGGACTCAGTCCACATGCAGTTATTAATTATAACAATTTGCACTCTTAATATGTTCACCCGGCACAGCCAGAATGAATACTGGTCACCCCTCTGAGCCGGATTCCTCTCTTGGTTTTTTCCTAAATTTCGGCCTTCTTTGGGAGTTTTTCCTAGCCACTGAAATTCAACACTACTGTTATTTTGTCCTTGGGGTTTAAGGCCAGGTGTTTAGTAAAAGCACTTTGTGACAACTGCTGCTGTAAAAAGGGCTTAATAAATAAATGTGATTGATTGATTGACTTCTTCTGAGATGTGCTGGGCAGTACCTCCTCAGATAAAACAATAAAAGCAGGTGGCCTTGTGTCAATGTTGAGATCGCAACTCACAATCGCTTATGCTTCCTGACTGGACAGATTGATATTTACTTTGTGTTATACTGTGATGATAACATGTTCCCTTAATTTTTGGGGGTCTATAAAGGATTTCGATAGTGTAATTGGCAGAGGAATACTGGTTGTCATTATGACCTTTTTTGCATTTATAGTGTTAAATTTACCACTATGAATAACATCTCCATTGTTAAGGTGGTCACAAAAAATAATCAGGGGGCTCTCATCAGGTGAGGGCTGGCCCAGCCAGACATCATGTACACTAATACACTGCTTGATAAAGCTATGTACAGAGCATTTTCACAGGACATGCCATGTGTTTGGAGGCACTGCTGGAAGGTAAGCATATCCCTCAATCTGGCAAATAGATAATGAGAAGGTTTACTTGGCCAACAAAGAAAACACAACTGAAGCAGAACAGCCATCATCCACTTCAGAAAAAAAGGAGCCTAGTAAAGCTTTTCCCCAGCATTATTGACAGTGATGCAGTGGCAAATCTTAAATGAAAGGAGATAACAGACCCAACTGCCTGGAGCTTTAAGACTGATGGAATATTTCAAGTGCCAGCTCTTCAGGCTGAGTCCATGCTAGCTGTCCTCTCTACAAAGGAAGTGTGATCTAGAGTGGATTTATTAGAGGGAAAACACAGTAAATATTGTATGTGGAAACAAAGGTTCAGAGAATCAGCATCTGTGATGTCACTTCTCTATTTTGTTGAAATATATCATCACCAGGTGCCAGACACATTTGCCAACACTTCAAAACCTCCCAATGTTTACATGACTGGCCATAGCAAAACAACAGAATCAACAGCTTATCTTCAGACAGTTTCCACTTTTTCCTTTCAACCCACCACCACCATGTCATCCTAAATGAGATTGCTTTCATATACAAATCTACATGTCTCATTGTCATTAACTCTTTACAGTAGCAACAGTTTCTAAGCAACAGTCATGGCGAGTCTCTGCAATTATCACGTCAATAGAAGTCTGGTAATGTAGCAAGTATTGTGACAAACTCTGTCTCACCAGAGTAACCACATCAGTTGAGAGCCTGCTTATAGTAAAAAAACAAACACATGAGCTTTGTTTTATGTCCGGACTATTTCCATTTGGCAAGTGAATCTTGAAGAAAATCAGTCTGAGGTTACTACATGCTAGTAGATCTTACACATTTTGTTCTATGAAATAACATAACTGTAAGGGAATTTAAAGCCTGTGTGGCTATGAACTTTATGCCTTTTTGCCACTGGCTGTTTTAACAGCTTATTAGTCAGTAGCAGGCTCACTAATATCTACGAACTTACAAATTGGAATAGTCATGAGAATTGAGCAGTTTCTAGCTAGACTGAAGATAAACTTTTCAATTCCAAACTATTTATTTCATTGCATGACACAATAATGTATGTTTTTCTTACATTTGTGAATGACATTGATACAATAACTATCAACTTAGGGGATGAAATGGATACGTACTTCACAAATCCACCTGAAATAATCGCAATATAACCATCAATTGTTTCACTTTAAGCGTAATATAGCATTGCTACTGAAGGTTGTAGCCAGTAAAGTTTTTGTCTATCCTGAATAAATCCTAATGCATCATTTATATTGAATGTGATGAGGCTTGAACGTGGGACTTCGTGGGATGTCTCTAACCACTACGCTATTTAACAATGGGTAGTCAGTCTTTCAGTCACTCACTCAGTCAGTCAGTCAGAAACATTCGCTCTTCTTGGCCGGCCCCGCTCAAGGTTTAACAGTGAATTTGCATTTTGCTGTTAGTGTTCAGCCAACATTAGTCCAGCTACATATCAATCTAACTCAATTCTATCTAGAGGTAACAAACGCAATCGACATGAATTAAAGTGCTCAATGCACAGTCAGGAATGATTAGATGGTTTCAAGCAGTCCCTTCTAATTGTCTATTTTATCGATGTAATAATCTATTTCAGGTTTCCCTTGTCTGTTGTTGCAATTAAAATCACAGCCAATTCATGGCATCATCACAATTGTTTTGGTTTAGGAACTCCTAAACATTCTAAATGGAACTCTATTCACTGTAAGATAATTAAGTGTTGCAAATGCTGTCATTGTGTCGAAAAGATGGTGGCTGGATCCATAGAGTCACTACTTTGCATTAAGCAGTGTCATTGTATGAGAGGATCAAATCTTACTCATGGGTTAGCCGTGGGTCTCACTGAGGGTGACAGAATTGGCCAGCACTGGGGCACCTGTGAGCACAATAGCTTGAAGGCTGGAGAGTGTTTCTTCTGTTGCATAAGGGTTCTGTTATAAACCTGCTTGGAGTTACTGTGCAACTTAGAATATATTCAAAATGATAAGCTTCAATATATTACATCATCAGCTCAGCTGTCATTTGAATTCCATTAGTACAGTGCATTGCACACTAGTTGCCATAACAGTTTATGATTCAACAAGTCAGAGAGCTAGCTGCCTTTCATATATACTGCATCTAAGTAAATTTCTGTTGTTTCCATATTGCACCTGGAGTCCCCTCTTGCTTCAAACAGCCCACCATCATCCCTGTACTGATGAAACATTCCATCACCTGCCTGAAGGACTACCATGCTGTAGCATTGACCTTCACCATCATGAAGTGCTTTGAGCGGCTGGATCATCTTTTCCACCCTTCCTGACACCTTGGACCTTTCAATTTGTATACTGCCGCAGTAGATCTATGGACGATACCATTGCCGTGAAAAAAGCAACACATATACATGAGGATACCATTAGTGGATGATAGCTCAGCATTCATTTCTTTTGTGCCCGCTACAATTGTTCCTAAGCTCAGGACCCTGGGACTTAACACCTCCCTTTACACATCGATGGAGCCGAAGGGGAGAGTCTCTGAATTCAAGTTTCTCAGTGTGTTCATCAAAGATTACTTCACTTGGTACAGGCAAGCGAACTTGGCAGTGAAAACTGCCCAAAAATGACTATACTTCCTGAGGGGACTCAAGAAGTTTGGAATGTCTGTAATAACTCTCACCAACATCTACAGGTGCACCACTGAGAGCATGCTCTCTGGCTGCATTACTATCTGGTACAGCAGCTGCTCCGCTGCGGATCGCGGATCCCTCCAGATGGTGGTGAAGTCTGCAGGCCTCGTCATCGACTACCATCTCCCCTCCGTGCAAGGCATCTACCATACACGATGCGTGAGGAAAGCATGAAAAATAATCAAAAACTACAGCCACCCTGGCTATGGTCTGTTCCCACTGCTGCCGTCTGGTAGATGCTACCGGAGTATCGGGGCACTCACTTCCGGACTCACAAATTTGTTTCCCCCTCAAGCCAAAACGCTCCTCAACCAGCAGCACTGATTTATGATGATACTAATCACACATGAACACTCCAGATGCTCTGTTGTCTTTCCATGTACATTCAATGTACATTGTAATGTCCCTTAATAAGTACTCTTCATCCTACTCTTCAAAATTGCTGCTGGTTTACATTGTATTTTATTGCTATATGTTTTCTTTATATATTTCTAAATTCTTACAATGTGGTTGTATTGTGCCCTTCCACGAGAATTTCATTGCGCAGGATGAGAATGTGTTATTCTGTGCATTAAGTTTGACCTGAACACCTTAAAATAAAAAAAAGTTGTAAGGCAGGTAGGTTGAATTTGTCTGTAAACCTAACAGCGTCTACCAACTAACAACTGTTTCTGAAATCAGTCATAACTATTTCTTATAGCGCTTTCCACACATGATCCCAGCATATTAGGATTACATCTATTGGTATTAGAAGGCACAATGTTAATTATTCTTAGCTTTGGCTGGTGGAGGTCGAGCAACTCCATGTCTGTCTAATGCCTATGGGCAAAAACTTTTAATGATAAACAGTCAAGATTAAATAAGACTGGTCAAATAACAGTTTGATTTTATGGTTTTAAAAAGCATACAGTTTGTCAGGTAACAAAACATTTAGCTTAATCATTAACATTCTTAAAGCTGTGTTCATAAGACAGGGAAGGTAGGAATGTACAAGTTATGAGGTTTTAAACAGTTGGATGCATTCACATTCAAATTTGAACTTGTTGTAACTGAAATTCCTTAGTGAGAGCTCAGCCTTTGAAACACATTTGGCCCGGCAAATTTTAACACGTTTTATTCAAATCAGCTTCAATGTGCAATCCTGAACAGCAAAAGCTGTATAGGACCCGTTCTCTATGTTCCCGCAATATTTTGAATAATATATTTATGAGTGCATGTGCCCAATATCATGCAGATTTCAATGGTATTGTTGACCAATCCTCTCCACAATTCTTTGATATTATTGTCTTGACCAATGCTTTTATTTCAGGCCATGAACAGTGCATTTCACAAATTAAAATACAGCTAAATACATAACTGTAACATATGCAAAGCAAGCCAGTTCTCTTGCGATTGACTCATGTTCAGCTTGATGTACAAAAAAATATTTTCCTGCTCCAGGCCTGCAGCTGGGACACTGGAAAATTAGGCCCTGTTTTTAAGTCATTAAATTGGTGAATGTTTAGTCGCCATCAATCAAAACTGTTAAGGCCATGGCAAAGTCATGTTCTGCCCTGAAGCTTCTCTGAAATGTTACAACAAATTAACCTAGTAATGACAGAGGATGACAAGAAATATTTACATTAACAGTTGTCAGTTCATGTGTACAGTACATAATACAATTGTTAGCTTTGGCTGGTTTTCCTTGATAATGTATTTAAGTTACTCTGGATAACATTTGCTAATTTACAAAAATAACATGTGTAATAAAGACTACATATCAGACATCAGTTGCATAAAAATGCACTAGTCAGTCTCTTGGGGTTTAAGGCTTCACTTGTGTTCCATTCCATTATATCTGTTTGCTGTCCATTTAGGGGTAGTTTAGTATTACTAGCAAAGACAACCGATGAGCTGAGATTTCCAGCTCTGTTTTACTTGAGAGCTTTTATTATACAGAGTGGAAGAGGATAATATGTGTGAAGATCAGTGAACATTTAGTCAGGGATTTGATACTGAGGTGAGAGGAGGGAAAACCTTAAGGCTAGCTTCTTCAATTTGGTGTTGCTCAATTGCACCATTCACCCTCGAATCCTCAAAAGTGTAAGGTGAGCAAGAGTTTATAACTCTTCATAAGTTACCCAAACAGTCAACTGAGATAAGCAGGGGAAGGGGGACTCTTAGATATCTATTCTTCTAGATTATCCCTAAAATGTACTCCATGCATCTGAACCTCCTATAATCCCAATGTAAGACGTTGACAATCTGTTAAGTCTTACAGAACACCTGCAGAACATAAGCTCAGTGCTAATAAATATATTAATTCCAGAGATGACAGAAGTGACACTTACAGCAGGGACCGATATAGACTGCTCACTTTATGATACCAGCTTAGACACCCATATGCCTCTTCTACTCAAAGGCAGGGGGGATATATCTTCAAAAGGCAGATTCCCTGATTGCCTGTTTTACTGGCTCATCCTTTCAAAATTGGAAGCAGCAGCATTATATATCAGAGCCCAAAGAGGATTTAAACGTGCTCACAGGACGTATTTCAGTCCTAACCTTCCACTTATACTAATGGTTGTAGATAACGAACAATGCAATGAATGCTATTTTTCTGTAATAGGAAATTACATGGATATGCTTGGGCACTGTAAAACAACAAGGAAGATTTATATCTAGAAGGCCAGTATTCCGGAGTTGTCTTTTCACTGTTGACATTGAGACTGCTGTTTTGCTGAAATGTAATGAAGCTGCCAGCTGTGGGCCTGTGAGGCGTCTGTATCTCAAACCAGACACTAATGTATTCGTCCTCTTGTTCAATTGTGCACCAGGGCCTCCCACTCATCTTTCTATTCTGGGTAGAGCCAGTCTGTGTTGTGCTGTGAAGGGAGTAGTACACATTGTTTATCTTCAGTTTATTGGCAATTTCTACCACAGACTAGCATACATTTCTCAGAACAAGAACACTGATACGTTTCAGAAGACATTTCTTTGTTTCTGGCCATTTTGAAACAGTAAATGAACTCTCTAAAACTGATGATGTAGTTACTCCACTAATCAAAAAAAGGTCTTGTTTTATTGCTTCTTTAATTAGCTCAACATTCAGCAGATCAAACAACCAAGATTAGCAAACACAACATGCCATTGGAACACAAGACTGAAGGCTGCTGATAATGGGCCTCTGAACACCAATCTAGATATTGCATTGAAAATCTGCCATTTCCAGCTACAATAGTCATTTACAACATTAACAGTCTATAATGTGTTTATGATAAATTGAAATGGACATCAACACATTTCCTAAGTGTTCACAAACGGTCGTATATTTTTGTTTTGTTTTTAAAGTCATTAGAATAAGAAGCAATTTACGTTTAGACAGTCCATTTTATGTAGATTTTGGATTCTCAAACTGTCGGCAAAACCTCGTAGCTCCACCCTGCCTCCATCTTGAATGAAGACATTAGGTGCACAGCAGATCTCAAGCTAAATTGTAAGGAGGCGAATTCGTCTGACTTCATCTAAAGTGCAAACTGAATTTTTGGATGAACTACTGGTTTATATGTATATTAATTATTAAATAATTTGTTTTTTATTTATAAGGCAATGCATGTAATCAACAAGTCTACACTACAAAAAATGAAAATATTAAGAAAAGCTAAATAAAGAACTTGTTGTTTGAATAAGTAGGCCTACAATAAAGAAATGGTTGTTTGAATAAGTAGTCCTGCAACATATTATTTTCTCAAAAACTACTAAGTTTAAAAAGGCAAATGTTTTACTTATTTGAAACCTTGAACATGTTGGAGAAGAGTGCAGACAAACCATGGTAGGTTGGAGCAGGATTGCCATGTCCGCCTATTATAAGTGAATTCGGGCTTCTTTGTTCAGAAAGTTGTTTGAACATATTGGCGCTTACTCATGAAAACATCCCAGAAAAGATCTTAGATTGGAAAGTTAGGAGTGACTTACAATCATTTCTAAGTGTGATTCACAAAGCTGTCGCACCAGGTCAAAATGAGTGTAGCCCAATCCCAATGTCCACACTCATTGACTTTGAAGCGCATTCTCGTTAAGTCTGTGAGGGCTTAGGTCTGTCCCACGGTCAAATCGTCAAGTGCACAAGGGCTCTCTCCCAGACATTTTGAGCCCTTTATGAACCCTTTTCGTAAATCTGCAATTCCGTAGACTTTGCCTGAGGGAATTGTCTACAGTTCATAGCATGGTGACATGAAACAAAAGGGAAGCCTAGAAGCGAGAAAAAAATCCCAGAAAAACAGCCTTTTAAGAGAAGAAGAATGGTAAACCAACAAGAAAGAGCAACCAACTCTGACGATGACATTGTAAGAAAGAAAATGTTTACATGTAAGTATAAACACAAAGCTCACTGACTGTTCATATTGCCATAACTGTGTGTAGTTTGATATAATGGCATGATAATAAATTCAAAAAATTTCAAACCCAAACCCACAATAGGGTGCATGTTTCAGCATCATCAAGGTAACGTGAGAATGTCCAAAGTGCTGTCCCGTTACTATTTATTTTGAGCCCTTGCAGCCTTTTGCACTAAATCACTTACCAGGTGATCAGTTAACTGTCTTCAATAGCCTGTTCATAGCACTTAATCTTTTCCAATAATAAAGTTTGGGCAAACCTATTTAACGACTTTAAAAACCAAGAGCACAGATAGCTACAGTAAACATTGTAACCTGTAAGTTGATGATAACGTAATGTGATCCACTTACTGCCTTATGCGATCCAAAAATCTTGTAAATCAATTTGAGCTTGACTTTGGTAAAATAAGTATAATATAATGACACAAACAAGTATCTGACCTAAGTAGGTTCTGTGAAGCACAGCATTCAATAATCACGCTATGAATTACCGCATCCTGTGTCCAATTATCAGTCCTAAACATGTCTTGTCATGGTCTATTATTCTCTGCCCATGTGACACAATCGGTTGTTTGTCCATATACTGAGCTGCACAGCAACAAATCTCTTATCAAATATATTTATCTTGTTTTCAGTTTAAAAATCGAACTATATTTATATTAAGGTACATTTTCTTAACAGGTGAAAGTTGTATTAGATAATACTTCTTGGTTTTAGAATATATGCTTTGAATATCAAGTTATTTGTCGCATTGAATTGGCAGATAATTTAATTTATTTCAAGCAAATATGTTCTTATTTTTTAAAGAAATGTTTTGCAGTTTGGACCGCATGATTCCTGCCAGTGCTCAGGCTGTAGTAGGCTGTTGGCTGTTTAAATAAACAATGCAATTGACTGCCTTTTAAACAGATAATTGAATTGAACAAATCACTCGGTTGTTCTCTAATTTAACTTCTGCAAATACTCTGAATACGTTTTGGTTCTAGAGCTATGTCTATCATGGAAATCAGTAATCTTCAAACTGCATTCATTATCGCAACCCGCCACCAATTATCTAGTTCTAAACACAGCATAATGTTGCCTGTAGTTTGATCTGTTATTCTCTGCAAACTTAAAACAAACCGCTGGTGGTTGGAGAACTTAGCTAGAGCACCGCAAACAAATCACTGCCAGTGAACATGTTGCAAAACTCAACTACCAGTCACTTGATAGAGCGATAAAGTTGAACAACAAGAATAAAAGAGCTGCGATTCCTGAATCAAGACTTGTTGAAAAAGAAGGAATTGCTCGCAAACTACTCGTGAGTACATAAAATGCAGAGAAATTGCTTTAACACTTTTGCTTCTTTATGATGAAAGCAGAACTGTCTAATACACTGATATCATCACCTTTGTTGTAAGTGTAGCTCTGTCTGATGATACAGATGTCCTACTTTTCACAGTGATTATTACACAAAATAATATATCAGTACAAAGTGTTTGTTCATTACATTGAAGGGGGCAGCAAATCTTGGTTTTTTATTAATATGAACACTACGAATTCAGATCTACAATAGGGAACAACTTGATTTATTTTACGTTCTTCCTGCAGTCAGATTTCATCATTTGAATTTGTTGTCTTGCAAAATGGACTACAGAAAACTATTTCACATAAGGCCTCGAGGTACTTAGAAAAGCAGCGATTATAAAAACACTAAGCACTAGGAGAGCACACTGATAAAATGGCAATGTTAGGCTAGCAATTATGTCAGTGCTTTTATCAACTGCTTCTTCAGTGAGAGATGTTGCTACTAATGACCACTGTACATTGCAGCAATTGACTAAGTTTACGAACATTTAAGGGAGTGTGTGTTTAGAAAAAGGGTTCTCAGAAATGTGGAATCATTTCGTAATCTGGCTGGCAGCAAAGACAATGGATGGCCGCAAATAAACATTCATGATGGATATGTCATTAATTTTTAACATCGCACTACTTCGTAAAGAAACATTCTTTACATGCTTCCAATTTACCTAATCATAACCAATACAGAATAAGCCGATAAGTGTCCTTCATTTTAGCTAGAAGTCAATGTATGGGTGTCATTTGACCGAAATGCATGAAGACACAACATTACTTATTAATAGATCTGGGGCCACCATTGATAAATCATTTCCATATTAATAATATTTCAGAGTAACAACGGTGACATGATGAAGTCGATATCACACGAACTGACACAAAATGTTTATTTAATAACATCTGTAATTTCTACTAACTGACCTACATGAATTGTTAAGTTAATAGAAACTGACTGTGTATTTGGACACATTATATAATTACAATTTAATAGAAAATAAATTCATATTAATGTGTTTACAGCAACACTAACTGATCCACAACTTATAAGCTTATTTGGATTCAGTATTTTTAACATTTGTGTCTTAAAAGTCTATTAGCTTACAAAAAGTAATTCCACCTGAATAAGTTTGTCTGCTAACAGACTAAAATATAAACATGTATTGCCTAAGTAGCTAACAATGTGACAAAACACTATGCAATGAGACACATTTGCTGAAATCAAGAAAAATAGCCACTTTGCATATCTTATACCTTGAAGTTAAATTATCTTATCATTTCTAAACAATTGTAATGCAGAATTCCTAAACACCAAATGTAACCCAGTGGAAACCTCTTGAGTATGAACTGATTTAATGATAACTTCCTCAGAATCATTAATAATGAATTGTTACAATTTTAGCTCTGTTGAGCTCCACTTAAAAATGCTAGAGAGACCCAGAGGAGTTAGTCAGATAGTTAATCATCATAAAGCACAAATTAACCTAACAATGCTATAACAACCAACTACTCTAATATTCTTATCCGTTATATATAAATACCTGGGATATGAGGCAGGCAAGAGGAACTTGGTGTTAGATGCAGAAAAAACATGTTATGATCTGAGCGACTTTGACATGGGCCAAATTGTGATGCTAGACAACTGGATCAGAGCATCTCCAAAACTGCAACCCTTGTGGGGTGTGGACCTATTAAAGTGGTTCAAGGTTGGAAAAGCAGAAAAGCTGTGAACCAGCAACAGGGTCATAGGCCGGCCAAGGCTCACTGATACACGTGGGGAGCAAAGGCTGAAATTGCTCAAATTGCTGAAAATTTTAATGCTGGTACTGATAGAAAGATGTCAGAAAACACAGTGCATTGCAATTTGTTGCGTATGGGGCTGCGTATGTGAGCATTAGAACCACAGAGCAATGGAAGAAGGTGGCCTGGTTTGATGAATCACAAATCCTTTTACACAGGTGCGTGAGTGTTGCTAAATTGCAGAACACATGGCACCAGGATGCGCTATGGGAAGAGCAAGCAAGCTGGCGGAGGCGGTGTGTCGTTTTGGGCAATGTTCTGCTAGGATACCTCTGGTCCTGCCATTCATGTGGCTGTTACTTTGACACGTACCACCTACCTAAGCATTGTTGCAGACCATGTGCATCCTTTCATGTCAACGGTATTCCCTGATGGGACTGGCCTCTTTCAGCAGGATAACGCACCTTGCCACAAAGCTAAAATGGTTCAGGAATGGTTTGAGGAACACAACAATGAGGTCAAGGTGATTGACTTGGCCTCCAAATTCCCCAGATCTCAATCCAATCGAGCATTTGTGGGATGAGCTGGACAAACAAATTCGATCCATGGAGGCCCCTCCTCACAATTTACAGGACTTAAAGGATCTGCTGCAAAATTTTAGGTGCCAGATCCCAGAGCACACAGAGGTCTAATGGAGTCCATGCCTTGATGGGTCAGGGCTGTTTTCATGGCAAAAGGGAGACATACACAGTATTAGGCAGGTGCTCATAATGGTGGGGCTGATCTGTGTATATTCTTGATACATTACACATAAAGTGAAACATTAAAAAAAAATATTCAATCTTGATGATTACGGCCAATAGCTCATGGAAATCAAAAACAAAGTATCTCAGAAAATTTGAATATAAACTTTCAACCTGAGCAGACCTCTAATAAGCTAATATAACTCCCTGAGGCTTCAATCTCTCAGTCTGGTTCAGTACACAAAACCACAATTATGAGGAAGACTGCTGACTTGACAGTTGTCCAGGAGACACTCATTCACACCCTCCACGAGGAGGGTAAACCACAGAAGGTCATTCCTGAAAGGGCTGGCTGTTTGCAGACTGCTGTATCAAAGCATACTCATGGAAAGTTGACGGGAAGGGAAAGTGTGTTCAGAAAAGTTGCATAAGCAATAGGGCTAACCACAGCTTTGAAAGGATTGTCAAAGAAATGTGATTCATGAACAAGGAGTGGACTGAGGCTGGAGTCAGTGCACCAAGAGCCACCACACACAGACGTGTCCAAGAAATCGGCTAAAAGTGTCGCATTCCTAGTTTCAATGGGTGCAATGTCATCTGCTGGTGTTGATCCACTGTGTTTTATCAAAGGCCCGGAGTCAATGCTTCTACCTACTAGGAGATTTAAGAGCATTTCATGCTTCTATCTGCAGACAAGCTTTATAGAGATGCTGATTTCCTTTTCCAGTAGGTCTTGACACTGCCCACAGTGCCCAAAAAACAGGCAACTGGCCCACTTTATTACTGTACCAATCTTAAGGCTGCTTTTAACCTATACCATTTGCTTTACATTGTCTGAGTATATGCTGTTGGAAAGGATCAAGCTGTGGATTATTCAAGAGGATTAGAAAAAATATGCTTCTAAAACAGCAATAGGAATCTAAAACAGTAATAGGAAACTGTATCAAACCAGTAATTATGTGCATTGAATTCAATTTTTTTTTATAGCGTGAACTGGGGTGGAGACATACTTACATTGGATTTAGTCATCCGTTTGAGTGGCAGCTTAGAGAAATTACAATTTTAACTGCAGACATGGATTGATACCCTGGCATCTTGTGTGTTACTCTCTGTGATCATGCCAGAAGATTAATCAATAAGACATGCTCAACTATTAATTCATTTATTGATTTCCTACTTTGGTTTAGTACAAAAACAAGCCAAAATTCTGACATTCAGCAACATTGCCAGTGTCTTTGGGCCGGGAGTGGCTCTTGTTTATTGATAGGTAGGAGAGATGGGACTTGTAGGTCAGAGGTGGTTGCACTATTACAAACCAAAATCCATTCACCTTTGGCACGTTATGGCTGGTATTCAGAAATGAAGGGCAACTGTACACATTTAATAGAAAGTTTTACTGAAATGCTCTGTTTTCAATAAAACTCGCAAGGCTACGCCTCCAATCTCATTTGGCATCTTTGGAGGTCTGGAAACATATTAAAAAATTGTTGCTTACTCTCAGTGGCAATATTTCTATAAAAAAATTGAAATCAACACTGTCTTGTTGAAGGTGGGCTTAGCGTGGCTTCACTATTTCTTCTAACAGGATAGAACACATTTCCTGAAAGTTTTCAGTTCTTGTCTAGTTTGCAACATCATAAAAGAAGCAAAGATGGACAAAAAATGAAATTGTGTTGTGGAATAACTGTGCTCTATTCGTAACAGAGTCAATTAAGCCACTACAAGTTCTCCACTTAAATGCTGTTCTGAAAAAAAAGAGATCTTTTGGTGTGCCTTCCTGGGGTCTATGGTAAAAATGTTATTCATCAAGCATGGCCGACAGTCTGCAGTTTATTTAAATTGAAAATGGACAAGTGAATGAAGTCAGAGTGGAAACTAGTGGTTTCTACTCTGATTTCAATAATCAAGGATAAGGTTTGTGTTCTGAACGCAAAAGGAATTGTCAAAATGAGATGGAGCAGGAGAAAAGTCTTTAGGCTTTTGGTATATCTGGGGGCTGAGACCACCGTGCCTCCTGTTTTTGACCATAGAATCATAGAGTCCTTTCCCTCACAAAACCGTTAAATCTTTCTACCTCATCCACTTCTATATTTTGGCTCTATATTTTGGCTGAATTTTGTGAAAGGACCCACATACCGCTGTAGAAAACCTGAATGAGCGGTAACATTACATGATATTGTAACTTCTAAAGCAAGTGTGTAGTCCTGTCCCAATAATGACGATTTACCTAGGAAAAAGGTTGTTTGTTTCTCAAAGACTGATATGGTTAGCCAAAAATGCGGCATGCATCCACATATTCCTATACGGTTTTATGTGAAGATTTTGCCATCTTCACTCAGCTAGCAACTTTTGCACTGAAGGCATTATTCTCGTGAGTACCTGTATAAGCCCCTCCCAAGCAATTAATTTGATTGGGTTAACATATGTTGAGATGTTACTATAAAAAAAATATCCCACCCCATTGACAATCTAGGCCTGGTTTAAGAGGCTATAAGTTACTTAATTTGATTCTCTAATTTACATTTCTGACTAAATACACATACAAAATACATAATTCTATCAGTAATGCAGCATAGTTCTAGAAAGGTCTAGGTTATAAACCATCTGTTAGACATGTAGCTGTTGTCACATCAAATAATACGATAAAGAATTTTACAAGCCAGATCCCTAAGGCCCATTGTAAAACATTTTGCTGCTGTTATAACACTTATCATTACATCAATTGCCTGGGAATTTAATAAGCCGAAACCCTGGCGGTACATCAAAAATCTCAACGAAGCAATCATAAATTACATAGTCAAACCACACAACCCCTGCTATTTTTCTTTCACTGGACATGCATATGTCACACAGGAAGTTCCACCCCCAGTATACATCAGACAGGAAGTCCTGACCACCTGTCAAATCAATTGACGGGAACACCCACCAGGGTCATAAATCAGTGACAGAAGCCATCATATTTAAACTACTCAGGTTATAGATATGTAAAGCAGCCAGACATTATCGATAGTTTGAGTGGTTATTTGACCAAACATTACACTTTTGGTGCCAGTATTGTGGTTCCAAGACTTCAAACAGCTGGCCTCCTGGGAGTTTCATGCACCACATTCTCTCGAGTTTACAGAGAATGGTGTGATGAAAAAACAACCAGAGAGGCGGTTTTGTGGGCGTTAACACCCTGTTAATGAGAAAGGTCAGAGGACTGACTTGACTTGTTCAAGCTGACAGAAAGGGCACAAATGCTAAAAGAACTACCTTTTACAACAGTGATTTTCAGAAGGGCATATCTGAAAGCAAAATTCTTCAAACCTTAAAGTGGATGGTGGCAAAAGTGTTTTACCCACAACTAGATAGGTATACCTAATAAAGTGGCCAGTGATTGTATTTAAAACCCAGTTAAACAAGAAGTAAAGATCATATATTAACACACTGCCAAGTGCAATCTGTCAATCCTCAACTATAGGCTTACCGCTAAAAAGCTTCTCAATTATCTAGATGGGATTTACAGCATTCTTATCCACTTTGTCACCAGCACTGTGAACTTGCCAACTGGCCATTGCAATATGCAAAATCCAAGACAACATGTTACACAGCTTTATTTAATTATATATACATTCCCATGGAGGACTTGTTTGAACACTGTTCAAACAAACAAAAAAAAGACAAGACACTAATTACCCTGAGTATAATGATATTAAGCCTGAGTTTTATGATATACTACTATATGTACTATATGCTAGGGGGCTAACTCTGAGCCAGCCAGCCAACATGGAGGTGAGGAGGTTACAGTAACAGATGTGGACAGGAGGAGATTGGGGGTGTAATGCTCTGCCCACCACAAACACCTCCAACTGTGGGGGGTATGCCTGAAGAACTGCATGAAAGCAATCTGATATAGACTGCAGATACAGGTGAAAATCTGCAACATCAGTGGCAAAGGACATTTGGGGAGAATAAACCCTTATTGGCAGTTTGAACTGCATGCAGTCAGCATTTATTAAAAGTAATCATGAGACTTAGAAGCCTTGTGCTGGTCTCAGGTCGTCGGTGAACTGCAATCTTCAGATACTCCCAAGGAAGGTTAGTGGGATTCAAGTCTGGACTTTGGCTAGACCACTTCAGGACATTCACAGACCTTTACTTAATCCACTCCAGTGTTGCTTTGTCTGTGCGCTTCAGGTCATTGGCATGCTGAAAGTAGAATCTGATCCAGAGTGTTTCTCACCTCACTGTATTTTCCTTTTCTCATCCGTCTCTCAATCCTGACCATTCTCCAAGTCTTTGCTGCTGAGAATCATCCCCATAACATGATGTTCCCACCACCATGCTTCACTGTAGGGCTCGTATTAGCCAGATACCTTGTTTTCACCAAACGTAGGGTGATTGATGAGGTGTGATTGATGAAAGCAAATTAGTGAACACTATTTAGCTAATGCCAAGATATACATTTTCAAATATCAGATTCAAGTAAACATTATCATTTTTTTCTCATTTCAAGATGAATGATTGAATGATGTGTTCAGTTAAAAATTCTGATCATTTCTAAAGTCAGATCTCACCACACAGGGACCTGCATAATGTTGATGGAGAAAGGCTATGTAAAATAAATAACACAGCTGTTTATCAGCTTGATCTTATACCCAAAACATAAGAGAAATCTAAACATTGACTGTACAATGTACAATGTTTATAATTATATTACATCACAAGGTGTAATATATAAACTAATAGCAAGGATTTGATTTTAACTTGCTTCCAGAGGCAGACAGATCTTGGTCTAGCATGTCCTTGTTACAGAGGCTATGATACCATGTATCCTAACTAAATTTCCAAGACATTTAGAAAAACAGTCAAGTCCGACACCATACGTCACAGTGGGAAGTCATTTTTGTCTGCATGACAATCCGTCTTTTTTGTGTTTTTGGTGATAAAATTAAGAGACCACTGCAACATTTTGTTTCCTTTCTATAAAAGCAGAAACGGAAGGTTTTGAGTGGGGAACAGAAGGGTATAAATTAAGAACCCACTGCAAATTGAACACTTCTGTTCCTCACTTATAAATATCCTTTTCAGCCTTTTTGGAAAAGAAAGAAAAAGGTGCAGTGGTCTCTTAATGTTTTCCGGAGCTGTACATGTAGCACCTGTTCCCAAAGAAATCTCCAATGACATTTTCATCCTGAAAAGCAGGTGTTACCAAGTGAGCATTAGCGGATAAGGCTTTGGGCAACTTAAAACTTTGAGAGGCTTTCTGGTCTATGATCATTTGCAAGCCCTTTCTAATCTAATGAGCATCATAGCTGGTGTCATAGGATTTGATCTTAGTCCTGTACTGATACACTTACAGTTTTGTGACTCTTTGAAAGTCATGGTGGGATTTATTTTAAGCAGATGGATTTGTTTTCCAGCATCCTTGAAAGCGGCAGCACTGACATTTAGTTCAGAGGGGATAATAATGCTTTTAATATAAAACGCATGGTTAGGATATGAACATATAGGCACTATTTGGACAACGTCATTAATGCATTTATTGAAGGCAATGACTACTGTGGTAATGTCAGTAATATGATTAGTTCCTAATACATTAAACCCTGTGTTCTTAAAACTGTCCTGTTGTTTTGCATTAGCTTCATCTACTTCATTATTGAGCATGTACAGCACTATACAGCTCTTTGAGTGCAGCCTTAGTCCCAGTATCCATTTGTAGTAGGAAAAATATGACAGATACATTTTCTTTGGAGAATTCTCTTGGTAGATAATATACTCTGCAGTTTATAGTTCAGCATAGCAAAACAAAAGTATGCAATCATTGTTTTTGTAAATTTAGTAAGTCCCTACTTCCCCTACAGTTTTACACATTTACATCAAATATAGTTATCATTAGCTAGATAATAATACTACCCTCGGGAACAGGTTCCACAGGTCAGCAGAGCATGATGGTTCATGTATGCAGTTTGTGTCTTAAAAAGCTAGTTCAGTATATTTTATTTTGCATAGTGGACTAACTAGTGAACTGCAGTGTTCACTAGTACAGGTTTGCTTGTGGGCGAGGGTTACTTAACGTTGGGCCGCATTATAATTCACTGCTGTTGCTGTTTTTTTAATAGTTGCCACATGATTGTTTATGTGACATCAAAGTGTATTCATACTAATGAGGATCACGGTCACGGTTTAGGAGGCCGGAAACAGACACAGAGATTAAGGGAAATATCCTTTTAATGTTCTTCTTAGTAAACTTGAACAGATAAAAACTAAAGGAGAGGCAAACTGAAGCACACAACGCAAACAATGATCCACAAACTAAAAAACCAAGGGCAACTTTAACAGGGTCGCCAATTAGAGGCAATGTGGGTCAGCTGCCTCTAATTTGGGACAATCAAAGTGTAGCGCAGAGAGGCTTAGAGGCACTTCTGTGGTCAGGCCCTGACTATGGCCCCCAGGCACATAGAGCAGCCTAGATGCCTCCAGCCAGGACCTGACAATTATATGCACACCCGTAGCATCAGCTAAAATGTCAGCAAAGGCAGACAATGGGGTTATAATTGTCAGTGTCAAGTTTCCCATTAACTAGACTTGTTTTTTCACATCATGGAAAAGTCTGCGCGAGTTGCCATTGTAATGGTGGATGGCTAACCTGTGGTGCCACTCTATCATTTTGGGGTGAATCTTCAATGTCTCAGGAGTGCGATTAAATCTATGACTCCATATTTCCAATTTGTATTTCTGCCATGTACGCTCAAGTATGAGCATCAGTCTCAGGGTCAGCAAAGTATCTTTTATGGCATACAGAATACTGGCTGAAGAGTTTCTTTGAGTTAATGTTTATGACAGGTTATATTGTTTTGGTTACTGTCAAGTTGTCATTACATAGACATTAACAGGTTAGGTTGTCTCAGTTATTGTCAAGGTGTCATAACAACGACATCACAAACAATGTCAACCTTGCATAAAAAATGTCATAATCAACCGAATGACACCTAATGAAAACATCTATAATTATTCCTTTATGTGTCATGTAATGGTTATGACAGTATCATGACAATGTCATGTCACTCTTATGCACACCCCTTCAAATAAAGTTGTATCTGCAATTTGTAGCTGCAAAGCGAGACAGTAAATATTAATAACTTTGATTTAGTGGTAGTTCTAAAGCCGAACACAACCGCACAGCTCTGGGCAAATGTTGGTTTTAAGCTAAATTGAAAGAGATGAGCCCAATCATTTGGAAGAGGCAAATTGATGGATTTGCTCCCGAAAGGTGTCGCTCAACAGTGCAAATAGCACAAATCTGAAGAATCATCTCTGTATCATTCATGTGTATTTTTATAGTAATAGTGGCATAACATTTCAAATATAGACAATTACATTGTTAGACGCAATCATTTGTGACAATTAATCGTCAACTAAAATGTCCTATTTGTGACCGCCCTAAAGTCACACCCTTCGCATTGCAATGCTTAACCAATTGATCTATGCAGGACTGAGCCAACTGCCAAAACAAAACAGACCTAATGGTGACTCAGGCACAGACCTGCAAAAAAAGTTATTTTAAGCTCAGGCACTTATTTCAAAATGTCTATTTTTTAAGTGATTCACAGTGGATAGTGATTTGGCTTTTGGCAGAGTTTCAGAACAGAAATAGCAGGTCTTATCGAAACTGCAATGGTCTGGCTCACCAATATCCCATTTAGTAAATCCATATCCACAACATTTCAATAAACATGGATAAACCCATGAGAGTAGCCTTCACTGTTTAAATGACTAATAATCCAAACTGCCACTTTGAAAATACAGATTAAATCTAAAGCCCAATTATTCTTGCAAACAGTAATTAATTGCAGCTGATTGGCATTTTTACATTGCAAAAATCATAATGAAATAAAAAAAATCTAATTAGAAACATTTGATCATTAAAAATGCATAACTGCTTCCTTGTTTGTGAATGAAGCAGCTATAATGTTGCCTTACAACAAAGTAAGTAAATTAGTCAGTCAGAGAGCTACTGTAGCAGGGGCCTAGCTTTTTGTCAAGCAGAATAAATTATGACTTTATGTGTTTAGGATTATGACGACATGAACGGTAATTATAATGATGGTGATGATGAATTGATGCATCCAAGGTAAAACAAAATGAGAGGGAAAAGATTATTTTTTTAAAGATCGTCTGTTAGCACATGGAATGTCATACTCCCGAAGTGCTTTGCCTGGGCCTGATCAACCTATCTGCACATATTCAGACTTATACAAATTAGATACATTCATACGCATAATGGTTATATCTGTGTCTAAGATCCACTCTTAGTATGCATTTGTCATAATGGCTAACCTTTCTCACCATTGTCTGTGGACATTGGGTGTCAGGTGTTTTCTATAACAGACCAAACAGTGATGGTGGTGTCACCATGCTTGGCATTTTGTTCAGCCGTGCAGACTGCCAGTGACCTTAACATCATATTCCTGTAACCGCCAAATGGGCTGATTTGGACGGATTTTGATGTGTCCCTGACTGCATTCATTATGTATTTGCCAAATAGCTGGTTCATCTGTGGATGTGGTACAGACAAAAAATAGATAGCCCAAATGCGTGTATCATAAATATTTCATGTTTGCTAAATGAGCACATTGATTTCTTTCCCATGGCACATACCTTGGTTACAAAACACAAGTAACTCAGTTTGAATCAACTGACTAAGCAGGATATAATTTCTTCCTAAACTAATTAATAGCACGTATAGATATATCTCTTATTTTAATATTGTATTATACACACATCCAAAGTGTTAATAAAATTCAAATATGGATTCTAGGCAATCAGGTTCATATTGATTTAATATATTATTCTAGTAATTAGCTGTATGAAAAGGTAAATCAGGTTAGTCACAAATGGGGTTGAAGAAAAAAACTCCAGGAACAGGATTGGCCAGCCCTGCTGTAGATTCTTAACAGACCATCTACAGACTTTGAATAACATTTAAATCAACTACATGCATTTGCTAACACTGACCATAACCTTTAACCTCTTCCTATCTTTAAACTTCACCCCTTCCCTAAGCCTTAAAAATACACTTAAACCTAATTGTAACCATAGGAAGTTGTAACTCCATTATTTTTATTCATCTCTTAATATCATGAATATCTGTAGCACATCTACAGATGGTCATTTTGATTTTGCAGCCCCATATCGGGGCTAAAACCCAACACTGCCCACCACCAAAAGGACATGATCTCAACAGTCAAGGATGGTTGTGCGAATGCCAAAATCTAGGGCTGCTCTTCCTCCACTGAACCGTTAAGGTCAATACCTGGGGCTACATCGTTAAGGGAACCATACATTCTGAAGGCCATCACTCAAGGAGTGAAACACAAGCCGACAGGCACCAGCCATTTTTCATGCTGATGGAACACCAATGTCATGGTGTTCCATCGACATTGCATTACGCAAGTGGTGGTCAGAGCTCGCGGGTTACTCATCAGCTTCAAGGTCGGTGCCTGGAAATATTGGCTACTTGATATGGGAGAAAATATTTTTTTCCAAAAACGTCGCCCAACTAGCCTGCTGGCTGTTGTCCAAAGTTCGCCAACGTCTTCACCTTGAATGAGTATACAGGCTACCACAGCGTTTTGTACAGGCTGTTCCTTGAAACTGATAGCCTGATAATGTTAATTGTTTCAAAAGCACTATACCTTAAATCTGTTTTACATTCAGTATGCACATTGTGTAGACTTTGATTTCTATCTCCTTTCAGAAGTGAGGCTATCCACACTGTTTATAAATAAGTGATTGGAAATTGCAATTCAAAATCTTTTTTATGAATGAGTCCCAGAAAGAAATCCAGTTATCTCCAAACTCCATTTTAAGCCAAAAATTAGTTATGTTAGATTGCTGTAGATATCATCACAACCTCTAACTGGGAGGGAGTAGGAGACAATTAGTCGATGCCGACACATCTTTCCAGCTAATTTACTTGCTGATGCTTTGTTCTGCTCCGTAACGGCTCAGTGTTTCATCCAAACATTGTTGGTGTGAACGTGGACAAAAATGCATTCATACTTGTCAGTTTTTGACACGCTCAACAACCTTAGATTGTTCTCTGTGTCGGTATCCCTGCCCCGGGTAAACAATGTAGTATCGTTGGCAGATTTTTCTGGGTAGTGGAGCCACCCATGATTATGGTCTTCAGTTTTTCAGGGCTGCCAGTAGGAACTGCCTGCCTCTCTAACACAAGAGACAATTGTGTCTGATTTGAATGGGGAAAGCCGGTTGAATGCAGGCTTGAATGCCTCAAGTGCCCAAGGTTTAGCAGGTCGGCAGCATTTCTTTCCATTAATAATGTGTAAGTTGTCTGGTTTAGATTTAAAACTACAATGTCCACCATTTCTGCCTGGTGCACATATGTTTTGTCCTTTTCTGCCGTAAGATAACCTTTGCCACATAATTGCATCTGAAGCCAAGCTTCTAACTTTGCTATCTTTATCAGAAGGTGATTGTTATCCTTAGTGTTAACATTACAAACATTGCAATGAGAATGCATAATGCCCCTTACCTTCTGCTGGTCAGGGTGGAATAGCTCCATTTATGTCTGGATAGGGTTCTGGTATGAAAGAATTGAATGACGACAGAACTAGCACCTTGGTAGCCTTTAAACAAAAAATCTTTGACCTGTATTGTTTATAATAGTTAAAGGCAACATGTTTTGACTGATGGTCAAGTGGGTAATAGCAAGCAGTGCATGGCACCAAAACAGGAGGCATAAAGCATCCTTACCTGATCACCGCCCTTGCAACCATAGCCAGATTGCTGAGGAAACAGCCCAGGTGATATGTTCATATATAACATAATCATGTTTTACAAATTATTTTGATATGAAAGTAATACTTAGAATACTTGAGTGCGTATTTCATATATAATTTATTTTAATTGATGAAGATCTCCGGGTTCTGATTAAAGAACCCTATGAAAGGGTTCCATGTAAAAATAATATGTGTTTCTTCTTAAATTAAGCAAGGGATAGAACACTTTTTGGTTGTTTATGGAACCTTTTTTCTTTCTTTCTTTCGCTTTCACACTCTTTCCATAGCGCATGCTTCCTTTAATCTGAAGACAACACTGCCTCTAACGATCACACAAGGGAGTGCATCATATTTGTACCCCCCCTTCTGATGCTTTCCTCTCCTTTCTCTCTGCCTTATCATACAGGGAGTCTAAGAAATGCATTGGGTATGACTCAGCTTAGGCCATTTACCTGAAAGGGAAACAATGGCGGCTGAGGACAGCTGAACAGAGAGCATGAGGAGAAGGCAGCTACACTGGTATTGTGTTGGGAAGGAGGTGATACATCAAGAGTGGTTCAGTGTACTGTTGAACCAGAGAGAGAGAGAGACAGACACAGAGAGCAGGACGGAGGAGGCACCAATGGGAAACATGGAGGGAGGAGAAACCAATGGAAGACCGATTTTGAAAGCCAAACATAGTTTGACATTATTGTAACTATTGAACATGGGCATTTTATATAATTTCAAAAGGACCTTCAGCTGTCCCCATTGAAATACTATTCTTGACTGCATTTAGTACCTATAATTCTGACGTGGACCTAAAGGCAAGAGAAAATGCTGCCTCAGTTTTCACATTGTCATGGAACTGTATTTAGTAATTAATCAAAGCTTTCTCAATACCCATTGGATACTCCCCATGCCTAAACGGTTTGAATCACAGCCCGACCAGATTGATATTCCTGTATCGTTTAAATGGAAACTCGCAGGATCATGCGGTTCTGCAATGCTAGCTTGGATGAATATTTCTCAATTGTTCTTTGCACAGTCTACATGCATGTCATGAGCATGTTTATGCTCCACTATGATTCCCTGCGGTGATTCTGCTGTGTGCATTCAGATTAGTTGTCAGCAGTTGGAAAAAGAACAATACTTTTTGTCATACCTGTGGTATACAGCCTCATATAACAAAGCTTTCAGACAGTCAGGGTTTGAACCACCTGGATAATAATTAAGGATCATTACACAGGTCACTGGAACCACTTTCTGAGAGTTTTTGACTGTAGAAGTGAGTGCAATTATTGTTAATCAAATGTTGAGATACTAGTGTCTATCAGAAAAGTACCGTCACATTATCATCTGTGAAAGAATACTGAGACCTGATATGAAAGTAACATCTATTATCTGCAAAAAAAAGAATCCCGATACGCTTGTGCCTGTCCAATAAACAGTGAGACCACCAGTGTGTCTGCTGCCAAGGAGATAAGGCTAAAGGAGTGTGGGTGGAAGGGTCTGTGTTTGAACTTCAGATAGCATGTGATGACTTAATTCACCTTCCTCTCACTCTTGCTTTCCTGACCTTTCTTTCTAATCCCTTTCCAGTCCACTGTGTTTGTCAAATGGCCCGACGGTGTGACCTGCCTCCTGCCATGATAAAATCAAATTCATGGCATTCTGAGCTCAGATTGACGTTCCCTCTATCTCTTTATCACATCTTCATGCGTTCCCTCACGAGTGTATTCAGTGTGGTTTGTATAGGAGTGCATATTCCTCTTAACCAAAGTTAATATGATGTGTTAATATGGTTAACAATATACCTTGTTTACATAACCTTGATGCATACTGTACACAGTAGTTCTCTGAGCTGCATTTCTCTGAACTCTTTTCCTTGACTCTCCTGTGCAGTGCCAGTTTATATAATGCTATATTTTGTGGCAAAATTGTTGGCTTTTGTTTTATTATGACTGTTATTAATGTCAAATTTTCTGAATTGCTTGATTTGGTTTAAAACCAATTTGTCTCAGAACTGTCATTGTTATTATCTTAAAATATTGAAAGAAAGAATGAATCTAATGAAAACTTTCAAAAAATTGGAAGATACTTTGATTGTATTTGCTGACAAAATGTGACAATGTGATATGTTTAAATATATATTTATTAGGAATATTTTGATGTCAAATGTTTTTTAATAAACCATTAAAATGTAAATGTAATAAACTCAATACAATTATAGATGCGTTATGTTAGCGTAAGGTCAAGTTGATGAACAACAATTACATTTTCTCATAGTCTTCTTTCCTCATCACTAGGAAATGTCCGCAATTCTACACATTTGTTACCCAGAGAAAAGGGTCATGGTCTTTAAATATCAAAAGATGGGATGGCAGCCAAAGTGCATTTTTTTATTTAAAGGTGTGATTTCTTTTTGACTTAATAACCAACTAACCAGCTTTCTTGATTTTTACATTATCCTTTTGGTGTGCGTGGGGATACCATTCTGGTTTGGGTTGTCACTGTATCTTTAAGGTCTGAAATGGTGTTACCACTGCCAACAAAGCATTTTGTGCAGGTATTGTTATTATCTCGGGAAAAGTCTTAGACATGGTAAACCATTCCATTCTTGTGGCTCAGCTGTGGAGTATTGGTGTCTCTGAGCTGTCCTTGCCCTGTTGAGTAACTACCTCACTCAAACACTCCAATGTGTTAAGTCAGAACATCTGTTGTCTCAATTCCTACCTGTCACCAAGGGACAACCCAACCGCTCAATTTTAGGAAGCAAAGGTTTTTTCTAATCACATAAATAACATAGCAAATGCAGTAGGAAGCTCTGCCCACCACTTAAATGCACATTTAGCCCATAAGATAATCAGCTGGTCCCTCCACTAATTAGTGTTAAGCACCTTACAAGCTTTTCTTCATACCCAGAAAGCTTTCTCTGCCCTTAACCTTTTTCTAAATATCGCCAAAACAACCATCATGCGGTTTGTTAGAGAAAATACGATATGATTACTACAGCTGAGATTGTGGAGCTTGAGCAAGTCACCTTGTACTAGTACTTGAATTTGGCCAGACAAACTGAGTTTGGCAAGACAGCACTGATATTGCTGAGCTTAGGTATAAAGAAAGAAAGAAATTAGAAAACAATAATTTCTTGCTCCGCCCACAAAATGTCAGTACAATTGTTTATTTAGGTCGTACTCATTAGTAGACGTGATTTCGATGTTAAAGGATACTTTGGGGCTAACTTTGGGGTAACTGGGGTAATGTTATGCCTCTGGCTAGCTTAGTGTTGTCATGTGAAAGCTACCAACTAAAACTTCTGGAATGAAACAGATTCTATAATCTATAAAACAATTTGATGGTGGAGTAGATGTAATTTTAAAGATTAAATCATGACAATTTAACTTTTTATGTGGAAAAAACAAATCAGTTATTATTCAAAATATGATATTAATAAACAGAAATACGTTTTTGCCTGACCACGGACTGACTGACTGACTGGCTAACTGACCCTTGTTAAATAGCATAGAGGTTAGAGATGTGGACTTGTGAACTGTAGGTCCCGAGTTCATAATCTCCTCCCAGGTGAAGCGATGTATGCGTTATGAATTATTCTGTATAGATGAAAACATTGCTGGCTAAAACCGTTAGTATCTACATTATAGTAAGCTTTAACTGAAACTGTATATGGTTATATTGCGACAATTTCAGGCATGAAAAAGTTCATCTTCAGTCTCGCAAGCAATAGCTCAATTCTTATAAATATTCCTAGGAAGTTAGTGGATACCAGTAAGCCTGGCAAATAAGCTATTTAAACGGCCAGTGGCAAAAGCAATACAGCTCATAGACGCTAAGGTGGAGATAAACTTATAAGAAACATTGGAAAGTTTAACACAATCCTCAATGGAATCTAGCAACTATGTAATGTTGTGGTGTAGTTGTTAAAGACAGTGCCTGTCATGTGGAGGACTTAAGTTTGAATCTTTTGAGAGCACACACATTTATTACTTATTTCTGGTAGATTCCACGATTCTCTCGTCTTTTCCCTTGATGAAAAGTTACTTATTGTCGCCTTTATTGATAGTTACTGTATAAATGTTATTCATGAACGAAAAAAAAAAGTATGTTGTTTTGCCATGAAAGAACAATTTAAGTACAAATGCTTTGGCAGACTCGCTAGCAATTGCTAAATTCTTGACTATTCCATTAAATTAGTAGATACCGGTAAAGCTTATTACTGGCTAATACGCTGTTAAAATTGCAAATGGCAAACGGCATATGTAGACACTATTTGTGATGGAGGTAAACTTAGTAAGAAACATTTAAACTGATGATCAGTATCCATTGTTCAGAGATATTCAGTACATCTCTGTTGTGTTACGTTTCTCAAGCCTACTTCCTCTCATCGGGGGAGGCATGTACTTAAAGGGAGACCTCCACGTGCTAGCTTACGGTACCCTGACTATTATTAGGTACCGGTATGAAATCCTGAGACCCATCGTCAGACCATATGCTGGCGCAGTGGGCCCTGGGTTCGTCCTGGTACAGGACAATGCTCGGCCTCATGTGGCCAGGGTGTGTAGGCAGTTCTTGGATGAAGAAGGCATTGGTGCCATTGACTGGCCCTCACGTTCCCCAGACCTGAATCCAACTGAAACCTCTGGGACGTTATGTATCGGTGCATCTGACATCGCTAAGTAGCACCACAGACTGTTCAAGACCTCACTGATTCCCTGATCCAGGTCTGGGTGGTGATTCCTCAGGACCCCATCTGCTGTCTCATCAGGAACATGCCAGGATCTTCTTGGGAGCGCATACAGGCACGTGGGGGCCATACACACAACTGAGGCACATGCGTAACTGTGATGACATTCACGCAAATTGTAACAGCCTGTGAAATAAACTGTTTACTAATTTTCGGTGTGAGTTTGAATCCAGACCACAATTGTTTGGTGATATTGGTTTACATTGACCATGGTTACATCATTTTGTTCTCAACTTATTACACAATGTAAAGGTTTGGATCTTTAATGTTTCCTTCATCGGGACCCGACATTTGATTTAAGTGTTCCCTTAATTTTTTAGAATGGGGGATTTCTATGCAAGTTTTGCATAAAGGCTGAGTGGTCTGTATTTGTGTATATGTGTACTATACTCTGTGGTGACACTCTTGAGTGTCAGACTTCCTCTGCCATGTCCCTACCACTCTGTGGGATTGGTGCAAGATAATGTGGTGTCAGGCTTCCTCTGCCATGTCCCTACCACTCTGTGGGATTGGTGCAGGATAATGTAGTGTCAGGCTTCCTCTGCCATGTCCCTACTACTCTGTGGGATTGGTGCAAGATAATGTGGTGTCAGGCTTCCTCTGCCATGTCCCTACAACTCTGTGGGATTGGTGCAGGATAATGTAGTGTCAAGCTTCCTCTGCCATGTCCGTACTACTCTGTGGGATTGGTGCAAGATAATGTGGTGTCAGGCTTCCTCTGCCATGTCCCTACCACTCTGTGGGATTGGTGAGGGATAATGTAGTGTCAGGCTTCCTCTGCCATGTCCCTACCACTCTGTGGGATTGGTGCAAGATAATATGGTGTCAGGCTTCCTCTGCCATGTCCCTACCACTCTGTGGGATTGGTGAGGGATAATGTAGTGTCAGGCTTCCTCTGCCATGTCCCTACCACTCTGTGGGATTGGTGCAGGATAATGTAGTGTCAGGCTTCCTCTGCCATGTCCCTACAACTCTGTGGGATTGGTGCAGGATTATGTAGGCTATTATTCATTGGTGTGTTTATTTTCCTATGACATTTTAGGGCAGACAAAACAATGTAAGTGGCAGGAAGACCTTCAGACTGTGCAGGGGTAAATGGGGTGGACTAGGCAAATACCTGGATTACTTCTTCCCCATTCCTCTCTTGCTACCTGTGGACACAGTGGGGGGGAATCATCACCCAGCCACAGATGCAGACATGCTACCATACAATCTGGGCACCTCATTAATTGGGAAAAGAATGATAGTGGAGAGTCAGAGAATGTCCTCTCTGCTATTCACCTCATCCCCTCTTTACTGTTCTGCTCTTTCATCTGTCAGGACTAATGAACAGATGTTACAGGGGTATTGGAGTCAAGATGATGGACGTAGCTGCTGGCTTCCCTGCTGGAGAAGGGGGAGAAGGAGGGGAGAAGAAGAAGAGAGAGGAAGGGTGTGAGGGCTAGAGGTGGAGAGAGTACAGGTACAGCACTGGGCAGTTCCAGAATTATAGTCAAACCTTCCCTTCCTTTCTCCCTAATTTTTCCAACCCCTTTTCACCGAGCTTCCAGACACTTTGCACTCTCCAACTGAGTCCTTGACAGTCACTCTGTTCAGCTGATCACTTACCTCCAATGTGCCCTTGTAATAGAGGATGGTAGGAGTAGAGTGTTAGTGGTAATCAGTCAACAGTACAGCACATCCAGAGAGATAGACTGCTTTGGTGTTTGGCCAGGTTTGCATTTAGGGTTTCCATTCAAGCCGTAGATGTATTGAATACTACATTTATGTAGGAGGCTGTTGTTGTTGTTGTTGTTGTTGTTGTTGTTGTTCTGTCATTATGTTCAAATAACACTTGCCTTTGCAAATGACTGAAATGTCATATGATTGGCTGTAAACACCTAATTATTTTTTTAATTTACCATTAGGTAAACAGACCTTAAGGTAAATAACGTACACGGTACATATATAATAAAACAATGAAATGCAAATATTTATAGAGCAGAAACTAACACATAACCATCCATAAAACACGCGTTGAAATGGGCAATTGTGCCACATGCACACTTAAAATAACTACATGCATAAAAACATTTTTAAAATAAGAATGTGTATCTAAACTGAGTAATGTGACAGCATGCTGTAAGTCTGATTCTCATTGGTGGATACAAATGTTCTACTCCATGTCTATCACTGAACGATGAACGAAAGGGATTAATAAAATATACATAAATTGATATCTGTATATTAATTCTCAGAGTAGAGAAAGATTTTGAATGACCTAATGAGTCAAGATTATGCAAAGATCCAGTACAGGAAAGGAATATGGATTTCAGGTAATGAAACTGCTCCTCAAAGTCAAATGTGCTAGCAACTGCAACCTGGCAGTAACAGCTGGGCACGGCCTATGAATAAAATAACCTTGTTGATGAATCTTATGCCTTGGTCCTGCTTCTACGAACCGTGATAGAAAGACTCACCCGAAAAGGACACAGTAGGGGTGGACTGTAGGGGAGCTCGTCGGATGGCTGGATTAGGATTCCGAGGAGGAGTACCTCTTCTGTCACCTTCTGGAAGGCTGACCAACCCTGGAGCCTGCCCTGCTGCCTTCCCAGGAGCCAGTCCTGCTGCCAGCCCTGGAGCCAGCCCTGCTGCCTTCCCAGGAGCCAGTCCTGCTGCCAGCCCTGCTGCCATCCCAGGAGCCAGTCCTGCTGCCTTCCCAGGAGCCAGTCCTGCTGCCAGGCTTGCTGCCTTCCCAGGAGCCAGCCCTGCTGCCAGCCCTGCTGCCTTCCCAGGAGCCAGTCCTGCTGCCAGGCTTGCTGCCTTCCCAGGAGCCAGCCCTGCTGCCAGCCCTGCTGCCTTCCCAGGAGCCAGTCCTGCTGCCAGGCTTGCTGCCTTCCCAGGAGCCAGCCCTGCTGCCAGCCCTGCTGCCTTCCCAGGAGCCATCCCTGCTGCCTTCCCAGGAGCCAGTCCTGCTGCCTGCCCAGGAGCCAGCCCTGCTGCCTTCCCAGGAGCCAGTCCTGCTGCCTGCCCAGCAGCAACACCAGTGACCGGCCCAGAAGCAACCCCACTGAGGGGACCCAAAGCCCTGCCACCACCACCAGATGTGGCCTCCGCTTGATCCTGGTCTCTGTTCCCGTTCTGAGGTGGAGCCCCTGCCTGCTCTTGGTCCCTGTTCCCGTTCTGAGGTGGAGCCTGATCCTGGTCCTGGTCTGTGCCTGGGTCTTTCCTCTACAAACCGTGACACAGTCTGAAAGTCTCTTTCAACATGTCCCTAAATTAATGGAATTGATTCACATTTGATCTTGCTATTTGGACTTTGTGTCATTACTGTGTTTAATGGGGACCGACAAAATAAATGCGTGTCATTGCGTACACAGAGTCGGTTAAATCATGGTGGTACTGATCACGCACAGCAGGACATCTGAAATGACAACCCAGTACCAAAGATAGTGGTTGAATTAAATAAAAATTGAGTCATACAACTAATCAGGCCAGCAGGTTTACAGAAAGAAAATGAATGCTAAATCAAATGTACTTGCACAGGCCAAGCAGGTAATGACGGCAGACCGCTCTGCGTGACAAAGGGGCCCTGGAATGCATCTGGGAGGCACTGCTCGGTCTCAATGTTGACCTCCTGCTGAGTTCTCTACATTGCCTGCCTAGCAGAGCTGTTTGCCTCCGTCTCCAGTTTGTTTATTTTTGCCAGAGCTTGCAGTACCAGCATCCCATCTAACTGCATGTAGATTTTGGCGGGTAGATATGTTATTTAAGTAGCCATATTTCCCTCAGGTTTATTTAGCATTAACCATTCATTAGCATATTACACTCAAATGTATCTATAATATTAATTACTTACTCATACTCCCAATCTTACTCTTTCAATAACTGAAGCTAGTTTATTTTTGTGTAGATTACTGCCATACTCGCCATATCTAGTATAATATTAAATACTACTACCAATATTTCTGCTAGTTGACAATACTCTTTTTAAACTGCTGCTAGTGTACAGTGTTATGTATATTGTTGCTTTATATTATTATTATTTTTACTGGCTATGATCTTCTTAACTCTCACTACATACAGTAGTTGTTGAGTGCCATGTCACACGAATTTCATTGTGCAGGATGACGCTGTGTTATTGACAAATAAACCTTGGAACTTGGTGGGTGTTAACAACAAGTTCTGGACAATGCAAGCAATCTACTCTTTTTATTGGCACATAAAAATACAGTTAGCGATGATTTAAAAAGTTATTGGATTCAGTATTGTCGCCAGTCAGGTTGTAGCTAGTGACTTTCCAAGCTGTCTCCATGTTTGTGATAACCCTCAGCTCCTGTGTCATAACTGCCAATAGATACTGCTATGCAATGTGGTGGAACATTTTTACTATGGAATTGTACATTTCATTAACATGTCCAATTACACTACTCTGCCTTTTCAATCATCTATTGGGCCTACCCCCCTTCCTCTGACTGGAAAATGTCCTCCTTCCTACTCCAGGGTCTACATCTGTTGGAGACTTGGTCAGCAGATAATTAGCCGTAATTAATAGGGTCAACCGGTGGTGAAAGTATTTGTTTTGTTCACTGGCAAGCTTAGAAATATCCAGTTCCCAATGACACAACTGCATGGCTATGCATACTGAAATACGGATGAAACGGTGTAGCGCAAAAAATATTCTCAACACCTGTATTAGCCTTCAGAATCTTGGTTTGGAATTTTGGAGTATTTCACTATGCTACGCTAGCTGTGCACGTATTTAGTATTGAGTTCTGATGCTAAGGTAAAGCAGGAAGCTAATACAGTTTATGTGATACACATTTGTAAGAGTAGAAATTGCAACGTGTTTGACACATCTCTGGAGATGCAAGACATGACTGCCCATTGGGACACCCACAAGAGTAACAATTTTGTGGGACACAGCATCAAATAAGTGCATACTGTGCCCTTCATTCAAAAAATATTCAAATCCATGACCAATACTCTCATATTACTGAATTGCAAATGGTACATAGAAATGTTCTTCTATTTGAAATTTTATTTTAAAACAAGACAATTAAAGTCAATTATTGCATGGAAAGAACTACCTAACCATTGGCCTCCATCTGCATGAAATATGAAATAAACATTTTGATTTTATTAGAGCACTCAGTCTTTTTGGGGAGTAGTCTATTAGTATAGCACTATCTTGACGTGGCAATATGGAATGGCCCAGCCAGAGCTGGAATGGCCCAGCATGGATGTTTTTCTGTGTAACAAAAGGCATCTGTCTTGCCAACCTACCCCATAGGTCATTCATATGGAGAATACGGGAGATTGTTGTCAAATGTGGCACACAGCCAGTACTTGCCAGAAATTCTTGCAGCTCCTTTAATGTTGCTGTAGACCTCTTGGAAACCTCCCTGGAAAGTTTTCTTCTCATCTTTTAATCAATTTAGGAGGGACGTCCAGTTCTTGGTAATGTATCTGTTGTGCCATATTTTCTCCATGTGATGATGACTGTCTTCACTGTGTTCCATGGTATATACCCAATGCTTTGGAAATTATTTTGTACACTTCTCCTGACTGATATCTTTTAACATTGGGATCCCTCTAAAGCTTTGGAAGTTGGTTTTGCTCTGAGATGCAACTAAGTAAATGCAACTGAGATGCAACTAACTTTATTTGTGATTAATCAGAGTCACTTTAAATGATGACAGGTATGTAATGGCTGCTATTCAACATGAGTTTGAATGTGATTAATTCTGAAGACAGCCACATCCCCAGTTATAAGAGGGTGTGCACACTTACGCAATCAGGTTATGGTTTGGTTTATATTTTTCATTTTCCCCATCGAAGAATTCAGTTTATTTTTCTATTGAATTGTTCACATTATAGGTCACATTTAAAGTGAAAAATGTTTTGAGATTATTTATCTTTGTGATTTTTGATTTTACATCACCTGGCATTTTAACAGGGGTTTGTAGACTTTTTATATCCACTGTGCACCAGAGGGATGGGCCGTCTGAGTTGTTATACTCTTCTATAAATATTAGTGACCAGTGTCCTTTCGTCTGTATCAGATACAGTATGTAAGGTTTCTTAGAGCGAAGCCTTGCTTCATCATTAAAAGAAACTTCAAAGACATTAGTGAACAAGCTTTTGTGCATTATATTTAATAAAGTGACCTTGAGTACACCCGATCAGAACTACTTCTTCAAGTTTTTACAGTGCTATTTCAGAAAACCACGTTCCTTTTCAGGAAATGCGTGGAAGGTAGATCAAACCAATGGTTCCCTTCTGATCTGAGTCCATACACAACAGAAATACTGCAAGGGCCTAGGAAAAACAACTCAGGTCATGATTGCCAGTCATTAACAGTATTCACAACTACCAAAGGAGAAGCCAAGGAAGTGATTGGAGAAAGACAGACAGGACAAAAAGATGGAGAGGCCTCCCAATTAATAACCACCCACATCCATTCCTCCCAAACTGCTATCAGGAGGCTGCCTGAAGTCAACGCAGCCACCCGAAGAGGTTGTTTGCTTTTGATTTTCCCCTGTCCTTCTCAACCACCTCCTTTAAAATAACACCATCCATGGCCCAAAACACCTTCCCTTTGTCTGTTCTGTAACACATTATTAAAAGGTATTCATTTATTAAATAACATAAGTTGTTCCAGAATTTTGCTAGTCCCTGATATTATGGACCGTAAAACATTTCTAGAGATTATGCTGGCATGTTCAGACAGTGGACACATGGCAACATTTTTCATTTTACAGGTGGTTTTAATAAAAATGTTGCCAAAGAAAAAAAGAGGGTCATATTTTTTAATGCATCAGCCTCATTTCTTTGAAAATATTTTCTTAATCTCTATGCCTTGAAAAATATAATTGTCTTTAATTATTTTGTTTGACTGGATTTGTAAAATAAACAGGTTGTAGCTTGTTCTTGGGCCTCAGAAATCATGTATGGTATACCAACATCAACTAGTGTCTTTCAACTTTACAAAAATAAGAACTACATGGCTATATTTAGATACATGTTATAGAAAATAATTACGAGTCACAAGCTCAAATACTTTTCTTTTGCTGATACAGATTCAAAATACAGATAGTGTGATCAGCTCAATAGTCAGATACGTTTACAGTAAGTTACCTATTTGACTTTCTGAATGTCCATACATTTGGTTTAACAGTGAAATTGCTTAGGTCTGGCTGTATTTTCAGCTGTGCCTTTCTGATTGTCATACTATTGTATATAAGTATTCTGATAGAATTGTGACTTAATGTATTTTTGATACATTTAAGCTCATCTAGTTAAGAGACAAAAGGCCGTTTATAGGGTTACAAAAAATGCATTGCACCTCTCGTCATTTGATCTTGCAAACGTTGCAAAACCCACATCAGAATCAATAATTTCGCCAATATTTCTAAACTGGCTTTTAGTCAGTATGAAGTGTGTCAAGGTATTCATTGACTTTCAGTCTCCTGTCTTTTGCACCAAAGAAAATTATTTAACCTTTATCTTTATTTGTTTGAAGTTAGTTCTCTAATATCCAATAATTGATTTGATGAACGCAATGGCAGAGTGAATCTATGGGACCATAGTCATTACATGAGAGAACTATATACAGTGGATATAAAAGTCAATAAACCCCTGTTAAAATGCCATGTGTTTGTGATGTAAAAAAAATTTGACAAATATAAATCATGTCAGAACTTTTTCCACCTTTAATGTGATCTATAGCGTCAACAATACAATTGAAAATCTAACTGAAACCTTTGAGGGTGAAAAATAAAAAATAAAAAAACTATAACCATAAGTGTGCACACCTTTAAACTAATACTTTGTTGAAGCACATTTTGATTTAATTACAGCACTCAGTCTTTTTCGGTAGGAGTCTATTAGCATGGCACATCTTGACGTGGCAATATTTGCTCACTCTTCTTTGCAAAAGCGCTCCAAATCTGGCAGATTGCAAGGATATCTCCTGTGCACAGCCCTCTACAGATCACAGATGTTCAATTGGATTGAGGTCTGGGCTCTGGCTGGGCCATTCAAAAACGTTAATCTTCATCCTAGTAAAGCCATGGTTTTCTTGATTAGGATGTGTTCTTTGGGTCATTGTCATGCTGAAAGGTGAACTTCTTCATCTTCAGCTTTCTAACGGACACCTGTTTTGTACCAAAATTGCCTGGTATTTGTAACTGTTCATAATTCCCTCCACCCTGACTGAGGCCCCAGTTCCTGCTGAAGAAAAACAGCCCCAAAGCATGATGTTGCCACAACCATGCTTCACTGTGGGCATGGTTTCATCTTTGGGTGATGTGCAGTGTTGTTTTTGCTTTGTAAGAAAGGCTTCCGTCTTGCCACCCTACCCCATAGGCCATTCATATAAAGAATAGGGAGATTGTTGTCACATGTGGCACACAGCCAGTACTTGACAGTACTAAACCCACTTTCTGAAATACAAAAAGTGTGCAACAGTTTAAGAATAACTTTTCTCAACATATAATTGCAAGGAGCTTGGGTTTCTCATCATCTACAGTATATAATACCATTGAAAGATTCAGAGAATCTGGAGAATTCTCTGTATGCAAGAAACAAGGCCGAACCACAATATTGGATGGCCATGATCTTCAGGCCCTCAGACAGCAATGCATAAAAAAAAGACACAATTATTTTATGGAAATCACTGCATGGGCTCAAGAACACTTCTGAAAACCACTGTCTGTGAAAACAGATTGTTGCTGCATATATAAATGCAAGTTAAAACTCTACCATGCAAAGAAACCATAATAACAATATCAAGAAAATCTGGCGACTTCCTTGGTTTTGGAGAAACATATGCTGCCATCCAGATGACATATTTTTTAGGGAAGGCCTTGCTTATTTCAGAAAGACAATGCCAAAACACATTCTGCACATATTACAACAGCATGGCTCCATTGTAAAAGTTTCTGGGTGCTAAACTGGCCTTGCTGCAGGCCGGATCTGTCACACACTGAAAACAGTTGACGCATTATGAAACAAAAATATGACAAAGGAGACACTGAACTGTTGAGCAGCTAAAATCCTATATCAAGCAAGAATGGGATATGTTTTCTTGGTTCTATTTTTAAAAATAAATACAGGGATAAATTATTTGCACATCACTGCGTTGTTTTTTGGCGGATTTTGAGCAGTGTCTTACCTTTTTCGGAAACAGGGTTGTGAAGTCAAATGGTAAATGTTTCAAGCCTCAGTAATGCACTTCACACCAAGTCATCAGTACTCATTGAGTCGAATGCTCATTTGGACAATTCCTCAAACAGTGCAATATGCTACCCATGAAGAGACCGTGTTTTGTACCCTTCTATTGCAGCCAGGCTAACAATATATATTTTTTACTTGATCGCAATTAACAGCAAAACACATAGCAAGTTAAAACATAAAATGAAGTGTTTTGGCCATTTAAATGTTTTTATTATTGTTCTAATTCTGTACATTTTTCAATAGAGTACTGGCTTTCTCTGGAAATTAACTTCCAGGTTTTTCTACCTAGTAACTTTTGTAGTACCATACCTCTGTAAAATTATTTTGTAGACTGATTTAGGAAAACATGCTACATTGTAATTGGACCAGGTATCCAAACCTGAAATTGTAATGCATTTCTTGCCTATAAAAATATGGGTTTGCAGTTTCTAGTTGTACGGTTTCGCCAATGCGCAAAACACGACTACAAGAGTTTTAGCAGGGAATCTTTGTGAGGCCATTGGCTAGTTAAATCAGCTATGTACAGCTGTGCTCAAAAGTTTGCATACCTTTGGAGAATTGGTAATGAATGTACCAGTTGTAAAGAAAACACGAGTGAGCAGGCAAAACACATGTCCTTCATTTCTTATGGGATTCACATACAACTGTAGGTCATAACAGAATCGCACAAACATAAAACAAAACATGGTAACAAAGAAAACAATTTCCTGACCCGTGTCTAAAAGTCTGCATAACCATAGTTAGCAAATGGCATCTTTCTTTTACAATGTATGAGAAATGTTATACTGGTAAGCAATTCTTCCACAAATTCATCTATTTTCAAATGGGACAGGAACACGTTTTATTTTGAACATGAGTGGCATGTCCTAGATGTCCTCTTTTGGGATGTGAAAAGAAGAGCAGAAGGAAAGGATGAAAGGGATAGATGAGAGAGGGCACGGACAGTACTCTAGATGGCCAAATCCTTACCCTGTTGTGCTTCCAGGAGAGTAGGCACATCCTGCTGTCAAACTGTGTGGTCTGGTTGGCATACTACTGTGTTCCCTCCCTTCATTTCTTCTGCTCTTTAAATTAACCATCCTTTATTGTTCTCTTTGGGGACAGCAGTTCTTCCAGGCTGCCATCCACAAGCCAATCTCTCCCTTTCTCTTTGGGCCTTAGAAAAACACAGAGGAGCATGCAGTCTCCACTCCATTTGCCGATGTGTCATGGGTACTCCACATGTGGCTGGTGGGGGTAAATTAACATGTTTTTCTTGTTTTTTATTGATTCAAGACAACACCATTGTTAGATAACTGTATACATTGGTGATACCTTCCAAAATGGCGGTTATTTACAGTGTCTGGACAACTAGGATTCATGTTTTATTGCACACAATAGAAGGGATGGATGTGAAACAGACACCATCATCGAAATGTATCCATAGTCACAGGTTGTTTGGGATTTACCCGGGAAGTGAGTGGTTGGAGGGGGGAGGGGCCTGTGGAGTCATCAGAGTGTCTGTCCTTCCAGTGGTTGGGACTAGGCTGATCTTCATTTATTGATGTTGTCTTAGAAGAGGCCATGAAAGACCCGGGCCTCTTTGGAGCTCTATGGAGTTGAAAAGCGCTTTGAGCTTGTGGAGTTGATAAACCAGTGCATGGAAACCAACCAAGATATATCCAGAAATAAACACTTTTTTATGAGTTTTGTTTATTTAAAGTTTGATTAAGAGATCTGTGCTTTTGATTCAGAGGTCAAACATGTTTTATGCATGGCCGATACGCTGGTAACAGTATACATGAATTTCGAGAAATAATAGATCAATTTTTTTTTAGCTCAAATTGAGATAACAGATACATTCCAAACAGCCACTCGAGGTGGTTTAACTTAAAAAAGATGGCAGCATATTTGAGGTGGAGAAAGCCAAATGACTGAGTACCTCAGAGAAAATTAAGAGACAGGTTAAACCGTTTTGAGTTTTATTATAAATGAATAGTTGTAAACATGATACTGCTTCTCCAGAGACTTGGGTCCCCAACTAAACCGAAAGGTTGGACCAGTAATTAGGCATGGGAGTGATAGGTATGGAGCTTTACCTCCAATGCTTTAGCTCCTTGTGGCCTTGTGGTTTTTTGGAACTGAACGCTTCCAAAACGGTGGAAGTCCTTTTTGGACTTCACAAGTCAAATGTGAAGAGGATTGTTGCCAGAGTGTCAGGTGCTATTGGTTGTCTTTATAAGAAAGCAGGGGATTATTGTTTAGATACTTAATGCCTGTCGCAGATGCCTTATGACTCATCTTTTAAACCCCCTGGCACCCAAAGAGAGAGCATACAACTCCTCTCACATCCTGACAAGGGGTCTCGTCGAAAGGATTTGTAGAGTATGGAAAATTAAATCTCCATGTTGCCGTGGCAGTTTTGTATAAATTTTGCGAGAGGCAAGGCGAGCAAATACATGAGGAAGCAGAAGAGGACCCACTTCTGAATAGAGATGATGACTAGGAGCACAATGCAGCCAATGTGAATGGTTATGGGGTGAGAATAACCATTGATAACGATTTTGCAGCCTAAGTTAACCCTATATTGTTGTGAAATATAGAAACTACAAGCGACTGTTATTCTCAACACTATAACGGTTGAAACGGTTGTATTAAATGGTTTAGCCCTATGTGGATTCAGATTAATTATTCAATGTAAATACATTTACATCATTCTTGGCAAATATTGACATCATTCTTGGCAAATGGGCACTTTTTTGGAATTTCAGGAATTTCAACTGCAGTCAATTTTTCTCTCTATCTAGGTTCAATATGTCAATATGGGCCTGATTCATGTCAGTTTTGAGGCTTTTGCTTGGCCTGCAAAATCCTCACATTGCTTTTCCTTCATCTCACATGGTGGCAGCTCCACTGGAACAAGGAAAGGTAGATCAAATAAAGAAAATTACATTATTATTATATAACAGTATAGCTATCGATATCTTTTAGCAAAAGCTCCTTCCAGAATTCTGGTTTGTGGAATTGTTCATTGTCTTTGGGGTTAGGCAGAGGGGCAATCTGCTGGGGAATCAATTCCGATACCTCCTTCGAGAGAATCCATTTCTCTAGATGGTGGCCCCCCTTCAGTCTGAAATAGCCATATTCTCTCATCTCCTGTATCCTTTATAGCCTTAACTTTCAAGTGTTCTGCAACAATACTTAATTTGGTTTCTGTCTGCTTTTTGGCTTTAATCTGAGTCGATCGCACTGTTAAAGTGGTTACATATAACTGTCCAGCTCGTCTACTTTTTAGTGTCCTGTTGTCCGTCTTTTTATCCTCCAGTAATAAACAAAATTCCACCATCAGTTCAGATTGTATTTTTTTATTTGAAAAGAAATTTGAACTTCTTTAACCAGCGTCAACTTTTCATAAGTTGTCTTTGTATTATTTTATATTAAATATAGCGATAAATGATTTGCACATCCTTGCATTCTCATTGCCTTTATATTTCACATAGCTTCCCAAAATTTTTGGAAACAGGGTTGTATGTATTTGTTCATGCTGACCCCTTAATGTACTAGGTATGCTGACTAAAAAGCTTTTCAGCAAGGACATGGGAGAAATTGGATTTAACTGCATTACAGAACAACAGATCTCATCTTGCCAACTCAGGAATTCAATCTAGTAACTTTTTAGGAAGTGTTCAGGTGTGGACCACATACCGCCTACCTCAATTGCAGTTGTTGCGTGAACAATTCCTCCCATGCTAAATATTACACAAAGCCTGGGAGGAAGTGAATGAGGGAGGGAATAGAGTCAGAGTCAAAGACATATAGAGAAAAGTGAATTAATTGACGACAGCATGAAAAAGAGAGACAGAATCAGGCACTGAGTGGTAACAAAGGAGAGTGACACCTCCTTTATCAATAAGGTTCCACAGCCAGACAGTGGGTTTAATCTGGGCCAAGCAGGAGACATGTGTTTTACAGTTATCACCCTCTGGAGGAAAAAAAGACTTATCTCCCCAGGAGGTTTGAGTCGAGTTCATCGACAGGTCACCAACCACTCTTAGTCTCAGCCTGGCACTGAAGGTCAACTGTTCTGTTTGATTTTGTTGTCATGGGTAAGTACAGAACTTGGCAAAAGACTACATTGGTGTATTTATTAGGCATATTTGAGATTTTTTTTTTTCTGAGACCTACTTGGGGTCTAATGACTTGGTTAAAACAATGTGGGAGTAATTTAAACTGTCTAATGAGCTGCACTGATTTTGATGGTTTGAGCGTATCACAGTTTAGGTACATTTTTACTCAACAGTACAAAATATTTGTTAGTCATTTTCCTGAAATAGATTGCCAACCCTCCTACCTGTCCTTGGAATTTAACAAAAAATCGAATTCTTATATACCCCCCAGTGTTGGCAGGTCTACATTGATTACAGGTGAATTGGTATTTGGAATTTCAGTCGCATGAGAGTACAAATAATCAGCAGATATGGCCTAACAATGAAGTCCACACAGAACATGGGATGCGCAGGGAATAGTCTAATTAGGAAGAAACAATGTGTTGCACTGAACATGAGAACCCAGAAATTTTTTCAAACGAGATGGAGGAAACATAACCATAGTTGCCATTTAGTATTGCCATTGTACTTGCATTTTTCTATTGCCTTAATTGCACTTTTAGTATTGCCATTTGTACTGCATTTGACTTCATTGCACATCTACTGTATACATTTCACTTGTAACATCCATTACACTCAACACTTTTCCTGCCCACTTCTACTTACAATTCTGGTTAGATGTTGCATTTCATTGTACTGTACTTGTTCCTTGACAATAAAGTTGAAACTAATCTAAGAGTTAGGAATATTGCTAGAACATATATAATAAAAAAATTAAGGGAGTAAAAAGAATAAACAAAATATAAAATCACAATGAAAAGTTTTTATAAAAGCCATGTTCTAAAAATGTGTTTCTGTAGGTAAGATTTAAAAGAATGCACTGACATAGCATGTCTGACATTCTGTGTTAGGCTGTTCCAAAGCCTAGGGGCTCATACAGCAAAGGCCCGGTTCCTTTTAGTATTCCTTTAAGACTCTGGGAAGTCCCCTAAGTCTTTTTTCAGCTGATCTGAGAGGCCTAACAGTGCAGGATGGGTTGAGCATGTCACTAATGTAATCATGTGCCAGACTGTGTAGTGCCTTAAAAGTGATAAGTGGAATATGAAAATCTCAGAAATTCACCTGTAGCCAATGTAGAGCTGCCAACGCTGGGGATATTTAAAGCTTTTATTTTGTCCTTGTTAAATGTCTGGCAGCTGAATTCTATACAAATTGGAGTTTACCAAGGGACTTACTGTTGAAGCATGTAAACAAAGCATTACAATAGTGGAAGCGAGATGAAATGAAAGCATGTATAATTTTCTCAGTGTCCTCAAAAGATAAAAACTTTGAAAAATTAATATGGCAATGTTTCAAAGTTGTTAAAAGCATGAATGTATTTTTTTTGTGTTATATTCAAATTTTAAGTCTGGATCAAAGATAACTCCCAGATTTCTGGCCAAAGGCATAATATTTTTTGCTAGCGATCCTGGAGCCAACAGAACTACATCCGAAACAGATAGCTTAAGCTTCTTTAACAGGTTCTATGACTGGAAAAGTTCAGCTTGTCGTCCCAAACTCGCCCAAACTCGTAGGTATTTATGTTTTCTCTGGAATGTCCTTCTAAGTTGGCAATGACGTGTGTTTCTAGACAACAGGTTGAGCATTAACAATCAACTGATTTCATGAAGACTTTCACATGTTCAACATCCCCAGTACCAGAGACAGCAAAGCCATCCCACAGCATTATCAAACCTCTTGCACATATTATAGGTAGGGTGTATTTTCTTTGAATGCTCATTTGGTTGTGTGCAGCGGGTCGTGTGGGTTGAAACTGTTCGTAATGTCAGCTTGTAGCTCTTTAGCAGTTGTGTGAGGTGTTTTGTCAATCACTCAAACCAACTCCTGTCAACATCTGAAGGAGTGTCTTTTTGCGGCCATGTCCTGGGAGCTTAACAATTGTTTCTTGTTAATACTAGATTGTGCTGGATTGTGCTGTTGCAACTTGCAAATGATACTGTAATTGTGTTGCATTGTTTGCTTCATCTATGGAAATGCGCATACAACCATTAAAAATGTGAAACTTGCACACCTCCCACAATAAGTATCACCATTTCTGACTTTTCATTTGACCTACATAGAGACTCAATTACAGGAATGGCTAAATCTTGATCATCCCTCCGATCTTGTCAGAATTAAAGAAATATCATACATATTTCTCCTCACTTATGGTATAATCACCAGGATCCACAGATATTGAGAGTTTGTGCCTCTTAAGCAGTTCACCTGTCAGTCTAACATTGTTATATAACATTGTTATATAACATTGTTATTTATTTTATGTTTTGTTTCTGAATTGCTGTTTTTCTTTCCTTGTACACTTATGAAAGTACATCATTTTATTAATCCCCAGCATGTTGCTCAAACAATGATGTCTTTGCAATTATCTGTTCTAGTAAATCTTTAACAATGTTTTTTTTATTAAATGAATACTTACATCTTTGACCTTCAAGACCTGAACAAAACAATCCCCATCTTCACCACAATGCAGAAATGACAGCGACCACATTTGTAGTGGATGACATTGCTAGGGAAACAAAGTTGTAATCTATTTACTGATCTGTCCAATGTAACTCAAGTTTTTGTCACAAATGGGTATGCATCTGAATTCATTACTGTACATAAAGGAATACATTTATTATCTTTGTAACTCTGTTAAAAAAGTTATTTTTTCTTACTTGTTGATAACAATCTGGTATACTGCGGTGCCATCTCTTGCACAAATGTCACTTATAGAACTTTGTTGGTTTTAAATGCAAACAGAAACATAGGCTTGAATCATTGTCAAATTACAACTCTATGACAACTTGGTTTTAGAACATGTGCCCAGGTAGAAATACCTTGGAATTTGGTTGGATGATAAACTCCCTTCAACACTCATATCACTGAGTTGGTAAAAAAGCAGATTTTTTTTTGTTTAGGCATCTTTATGCCAGACACAGGCGCAGGATTGGCATGAACTGGAGGGGCCTCAGGCCCACCTTGAGTTAGGTAAAACTCATTTATGGAATTCTATTCAAGACGACCTGAAGTTGAAGGCCATTGCATTTAAAACAGTTGTTGGGTGAACATTTTATGGTGAATTATATTTGCTGTTGTTAAATGTGCATTTTTACCTGTTTTAAATCTGTTCTTTTATATATGATTTATTGCTGCAGTTGTAATAGAGGGCCCAGTGGTTAGGACAAGGTGTCCGAAGCTATGAAGAAACCTAGATTCCTAGGGGTAGCCAGTCCTCTTCTGGCTGTGCCATGTCATGATTATAAGTACATCTATATTTTTCCACATTCAGTTGACTATTGGGTCAATAAGTTCAGGTGCTTCATGTCCAGAGTCATTAGGCAGAATCCTGATCACACAGGCAACCAGGTGAACAAAGACAGGGGCATCCAGGTGGGCTGTGACAGCTGGAGTTGTTTGGCAGAAATGAGATCTGCAACACAACCGGATAGACTTAGGACGTTTGCTTGCATTACAGCAGTAGGTTTACTTGGATAGTTCTCTATCAACCTAGAAAACCTGCAATTTCATCTTACTCCTTTGCAGAAGTTTGAATCTCATTCAAATTGAGGGAATTAGACCTCTTTAGTCCACAGCTTACCTATAGGACTATTGTCCGGCTCTGACTGGGCCATTCCAGAACATTGATCCTCATTCATTCATTCATTTATTGTCAACTGCTTATCCTGCACACAGAGTCGGGGGGGCTGGAGCCAATCCCAGCTGACATCGCACGAAAGGCCTCTTAAATGTGTTATCAATTTGTTTTTCATAAAAATATTTCAGGATGCAATTTTCAATTAAAGTTAACTTTTTTTTTATTAACACAATGTTAATATTATTATTAAGTGGTCACATTTGCATAGGTATTGGAAGCATTTGATCTGTCGCAATCTGTCAGCAGTGCTATGGACTTTCATCTACAGGATTAACGGCCAAGTCATATAACCTGTGGTCCATGATTAGTGATTAATGTATCAGCAACGCACAAAGGTTATTCTTGAATTTGACTGACCTACAGCTCAACAATGTACCGCAGACCTTGGTATATTGCAGGAATAAGGTTTTGCAGGTTGTGTAAAGAACAATAAAAAAAACTGATGGAAAAGTATTATGTAGTGATACTGCATTTCATTTAAAAAGAGTACATCAAAAACCTTTCACTGCTAGATGATAGAAATTGTTAAAGAATAAAGAAATGTGTTGCGGTATCAATGTAAATGAATATGCCCTAACATTGTCTTTTTAAATAAGTTCATGGTTTAAGATTACATTGATTGAACCCAACTGTTTTAGTGGGCAGTACTTTCATGTGAAAGGGTTGTTCTGTATGTTTGACTGGTCTTTGAGCTCCTGATGATTATTAAGCTTGTTTAAAATATTTACAATGAGAGTAGTACATTTTATTGTTTGTATTGTAAGTTTTACGTAATTGTATTCCTCAATAGTCAAACACATTTTCTCTGATCAAAGTAACTTATTTTAGAACATTTATTTATCTGATCAAAGTCTTGTTTTAGAACATATCCTCATTGGAGGGTCTTGCTCCCCTCACATCTGGTCTATTAGGTTTGCTTAAAAACAAAGCAGTGAGACACAAGTTAGTGTAGGTTCCATCACTAGCCCAAAGCAAAGTCCACTGAAGATTGGCAGAGCAGTAGAGGTGCATTTGAACAGAGAGGTGAAAAGACTACAGATGCCACCTCTCCCCTTCCCTCTTATTCTCAATTATTTTTGTTTTACTTAGCCCCAAATTGGCTTTTTTAGACTTTGGTCCAATGCAGGAGAAAATAAGGCAGCATCCCCTGTGGACAAAGTGTAGACAGATGCATAGCAGAAATGGGGGGAAAGTGAACGACAGTGGACGCTTGGCATTTCCAGGACTGACCCTCAGGTATGACCCCAACTTACTCGTCTGTATTCCAGTATCATTCATTTTACTTACTCCGGTGTGGTTCTGTATTTCAATTCCCTAGGTGAAAAAGTATATGTATGCATATATTATATCCTGGTGGGAAACAAAAATGTAGGGATTGGATTTAAGGTGAAAGTTACCATTGGGCTTATGGTTAGAAATATAGCTAGTGGTTGGCTTTAAGAGTTAGTTTGTTTAAGGGTTAAGGTTCAATACTTTGAAGTACAGTTAGCTTATTAAGGTTAGAGTAACAGTTAAGGGTTAAATAAACTAGTATTTTGAATGGATAAAATGTTTAGGGTCCACACAAGTATACTATAATGTAACGTACGCCACCAAGTAGTGCCACAGACTGTCCGGGGGGCTCACTGATGCCCTGGTCTGGGTCTGGGAAGAGATCCCTCAGGACACCATCCCCAGACATTGTTGGGAATGCAAACAGGCACGAGGGCCATACACACTACTGAGTCACATTATGAGTTACCCTGATGAAACTCACGCACAGCTTGTTGGAACAGACGTTGATGTAAATAATTTACCTTGATTTGCGGTGCGAGTTTGAATCCACCCCTAAGGAGGTTTGTGATTTTGGTTTCCATTGACGATTGCGATGTAATTTAGTTCTCAACAAATAACACAATGTACATGAAAGATTTTGATGTGTAATATATTTAGTTTGAGATCCGATTTGTTAAGTGTTCCCTTAATTTTTTGAGCAGTGTATATACATATGCATTCTATTTCATTATGCAGTTCAAGCACCCTGTATTCCACTTTTGGCTGGCAGTGATGTTGACCAATCAGTCATCTACTTTTTCAAACTATAACCTGTCAGTAGTTACTACTGAAGGCACTAACACTATGAAAATGTTAAACCATTAATCTTTTAACACATGCTATCAAGCACACCACATTTTCATACATAAATGTCAGTGTCTGTTTGAACTGAGTGCTAGATATAAATAGGCTGAGGATATATGAATTTCAAACAACAGGGGGATATTGTCTTAATTTGCAGATACTGTACAGATGGGATTCGGAATTCTTTGGTACAGTATGTCTTCACTGAGCACAGAATGTGATTTAAGTTGTCTTAGGAAACACAAGCAATGCTTTTGTTGTTTACTGTGAAGCTAATGAGTGGCTTTGGACCTAATACAAGACAGCAGACCTGCTCTCATTTTTCTTCATCTCACATGCCTACTTGCTGCAGTAGATTAGGCCACCTCTTGTGAGAAATCAAAGGAGAATAAGGGGAAAGAACAAGATAGCAAATGTTGAAGGATGGGGAGGGCGAAAATAGAAAGATAACACTTGTAACACAACTACTGGCTTTTCCCAATAGCCCTCCATAATTGAGAAAGTGAATACTCTGTAGCCAGTGTAATCCTAGGTGTCAGAAAGCAATTACATGGGGATAATTACAAAATAATTAGTTAATCCAGAATAACTGATCTGAAGATGTCTGGAACCATTTTATATATTTCTCTCTTTAGAGGTTAAAGCTGTGCCTTTCGGTCTATTTACAACACCATAACCCCTAGGAGTATTACATGTAGCCACAGGACATACTCATAATCGTATATACTTGTGATCAGAAAACCTGGAAGTTCATTTTGAATGTCATTAAAGCCTATAACTCAACTGGGCGTTAAGGCACTGACTAGCTACAGATTCTAATTCACGTAGTCCTCCGAAATTCTACTCATTGCTCTTGCTTGACAACTTTCCCTAACACTCCGTTAAAAATCTTTGTTCACAGGGAACAGAAACTGCTTCTCCAAATGCACTCAATTAATTTTAAACAAATCGCATAAGTTCTTAGATGTATGATTTGTATGAAAATTATTTTAATAAAAATATGAACGGGACCATATAAACACTTATTTCTACTTTAAAATAATCTTTACTCAAAAAACAAATTGCTGTATAGAGTGGTCTTAAATGAGAATTGTGAAATATTGCCTTTATTTCCTGGCCCTGGTGTGATCAATCGATCAACCCAGCTCCACCCACCAACATTCTGCCAAAGAAAAGGAAAGAAAGAAGACTGCACAACTCATAAGACAGGAAATGCACAAACCAGGCACAGCACTGACCCATCGCCAAACGGTCATTTTGGATAATGTTGCAGGCAGCATAAGGTTCACCATGTTGTCTCTAGACTCATCCACGTCTGTTACATGTGCGAGGAATGAACGTGCTCTCATCTGTGAAGAGAACGTGGCGCAAATGGCGGACCTACCAATTCTGGTGTTCTCTGGCAAATGTCAATCAAGCTGCACGGTGCTGGGCTGTAAGCACAGGTCCCATTAGAGGACGTTGAGCCCTCATGTTAATATCATAGAGTCTGTTTCTGACAGGATGGTCAGAAACATGCACACTAGCAGCTTGCTGGAGGTCAGTTTGTAGGGCTCTTGCAGTGCTCCCCTTGTTCCTCTTCGCACAAAGGAGCAGATACCAGTCCTGCTGCTGATGCCCATCCAAGGCCCTGTCCAGCTCTCCTCATGTAACAGCTCATCTCCTGGTATCTCCTCCATTCTGAATGGGCTGCAGGTACCGCCTCATGCTACCATTAGTGACAAGGACACTAGTAAAACACAACAATAGAGAAGAATCAGTCAGGAAGCAGAACGCAATTGTCTCTTTGCACCACAAGAGATGACATTGATACTCGCTAATTGTTCCTAACTGGACAGATTGATATCCCTGAAGTTTACTTGACTTGGTGTTATATGATGATTACATATTCCCTTAATGTTTTTGAGGAGTGGGTTATGAAAAATGAAAAGCATTTTATGTATTGAATTAAGCTATTTATTGGCTATGCAATGGCCTTACTGTACCATTGTAATTGTGTCATACTCATGGTCAAAGTGAAATTTCACTTATCTTGAGGCGTTTCTGAAGGCCCATTTTTCACAAAAAGACAATATTCCCATTTATCGCAGCCTGGAATAAGCTTTTTGAGCATAGTCCAAATTCAACAAGGTTCGGCAGTGGCATACCAGAGTGGGGTTGCGGGGCTCTGCAGTATGGCAGCGTTCCGCATGGTTTTTAGTGCGGATTGTACCAGTTCGAGGCGGTACAGCCAAGGCTATCTTGCAAATGCAAGATCTGTAAAATTAAATTGTAGCTGGTCAAGAAAGTATATACAATTTCAGAAGTTCTATAGAAGATCAATAACTCTTGGAAAGACCTAAAACATAGTGTTCCATTTTTGTGAAATGCATTTTTTGTTTAGCGCTGCATTGCAATAGCCTATAACTTCTACATTTTGATTAGGCCTACAGGCTGCTTTCTGTGGAATATACCAAATTCTATTTGTTTTGGGAATACACAGAAGTCACTAGATATTTTGGATAAAATGTAGATAAATGACATGAAGAAAATATGCATTGAACGGCACAAAGAATAATACATGACAGATTTAAGCAATGGACTGTACATGGACTGTAAAGGTAAGTAAATCACTACATTGCATTTTCTGGCAAATGTGTGTGTTATCCATGCACACATCCTGTATGTACTGTATGCTCTTACGCATTAAGTTATTTATTTGTCCTGCAGGACTAACCATCAATTGTAATTTGGACTGACCAGTGGGTTCCAGGTATGCAACCAGCTTTTCATCTGCATGCCATGCCAGCTCTGGGTAGTGTGCTGTTCAACCAATGGGTATCCCTTTGGATCTCATTGGCATGTTACAGCAAAGGATTGCATAACATGTTGCCAGCCAACTCCACTAGGGAGGGAAGTTCTTTTGCCTTGATGTCATGGCTACCAGTGTTTTTGCTGTTGCAGGAGTGTTTGATGTAGTAGCCTGCATGGTTCAAATTACCCTAAGGAACTGCTCGTGTGTCCAGTCACTTCCTTTGGGTAGGCCTTTATTGGCTTTGAAAAGTGTGATTAAATATTTCTTTAGGTTGTGAAAGCAGTGAGAACACCCAATATTAATGTGTAATCACGGTGAAATATGTAACCAAAAATGTCAGTTCACTACCTTTGTACTTCAAAATAGAATATTTCAACTTGTAGCTAGCTAAAGTTAACTAGTAAGGCAGGCATGTGCACAGACAGACACCGAGGGGGTGGGGGGGGGGGCTTTTGCCCATCGGTCATCAGTGCCTGTCTGTCTAAGGCATGTCACTCAAACAGATGGCCGTGCGTCGTCCATCTGTGCTTTCTATCAATAATCTCCTATGACAGTGTAATCTTCTGTAATGGTCCAGGTGTGCTGTGTCCTGACCAAGGTAACCTGGAGAAAGCTCTATGGAAAAATTGTCTGGGTCATATTTTCAGTAACTCTCCAGTGGTGAAGCTCATGGCAAGGGCTGGCCTTAGGCATATGCAACATAGGATCACTTAGGGCCCCTGACCTCTAGGGGCCCAGGTCTACTAGTTAGTTCCGGATGAATAGGGAATCAAATGTTGCTTAGGGCCATCTAAAGGCTAGGGCCGACCCTGCACAGTGCACTTTACTCTTCATGTCCCCATCAGAACTTGTCACCACTGAGTTTATTTAGACAGAGAAGGGCACCATTAACCCGGCGCCCTTTCTAACACCCGTCTCATTTTATTAGCCACATAATCGCAGTATACATTATAAAAGCTAATCAGCGTCAAATGAACAAAAGTAGTGGAGTGAGACTGCAGAAATTGCCTTTTGTTAACCGCTTGTACCCCTCTTTTACGCTCTTAACTTTCTCTTCCATACTCAAATTCTCCTCATCTCTCTGTGGTGGCCTGTTTGATATTCTGGTGGCATGATGGTCAAAAGGATGGAATGGAACACAAATATCCCCCACAAACAAACATGAACTGCAGGACAATCTTTCCACCACAGCCACTTTGCCTACGGATAAATGCAACCACAAAAAGAAGGCGATACAGAAAAAGAGTGGTGAGGGCTTCAAGAGCAAGTATAAAACAATAAGAAAAAGGACAAATATACAAATTGATCAAGTGCTATCGATTCTAACACACTGGATACCACAGAGTATAGATGGAATAACTTCTATCTGCTCTCTCTATTGCACCGCATCATGCATCATCAGGTCCCTTTTTACAAAAGACTGTCCTCATAAAGAACAATGGTTCATTTGCACTTGTGATAGCTTGCTACAGAGCATCCAGCGTTTCTCTAACTGATAAGCTGTGCAGTTTTCCCTTCAGCCCTGCTGATGGCATTTCTCTCCAGCCATGTGTTTATACTCCAATTTGCCTTTATACCCTAGACCTTTCCCATTTAGGGGAAAATTGCAGATCCCTCAGGTGGGGAAAACAGAATTATTGTGCCTCCCCAGCCCTTTCTTTATTTGATCAATACGTTGATCTTTTAAGTCAGACATTACGGGCATTGAAAAAAGATAACAAATAAGAGTTTAGTCTATTACATTGTTGGTCTAGGTAGGGGAATATTGATTATTTAAGGGTCATGAACACATGTTCTTGCTAAATTGATTCTTGAACATTAATCATTCTCATGGGTTGACAACAGGATGGTAAACATAACTACCCTCTGTCTAAGGTAGGTTTATACCACTGATGAGGGTAGGGGTGTACCAGCACAGTATCTTGACATGCACACGGAAACGGCATTTTTATCATGTGTAGGACTTGATTTTCTTTCTATGGTGATCCTCGTACCGCAGGCAACCACTTTTCGTGTACATGACAAGAGTTTTATGCAGGAGTCAGAGTGAAATAATAATTTGTTCAATCATTCTTCGGTTACCTCACACATAGCCTATACTGAGACCATCGTTATGCAGCCTTAAATGTATTCCCATCCATTCTCAGATCAAATGTGTTCCAGATAAATATCTTGCAGTATTTGTGCAAACTGACTACAGCAAATGCGGAATAAATAGCCGATGTATTGTATTAAATGCATTATCTATTTATTCCAGCCTTGTTGGCTCTCTGCTCCAATACATATACTAGATATACTGTATATATGTAGATCATAATCAGGGCTTGACCTTGGCACCCGCCAAATGTGGGTAGAATTTCGACTGTAGCGTTTAAAACAGTCCCTTTTACTAGCCACAATGGTGGGTGGGATTCTATATATCTATACAGAGGTTTTTTCCTGAATTCAAAGTTCAAAGGCAAAAGCAACCCCAAAATCTTGCACCGTCACTGTGTGTTCGGGTCTGGGATATGTGAGGGCCAATCAATGGCATCAATGCCTTCGTCATTCAGGAACTGCCTACCCACACTGGCCAAATGAGGCTGGGCATTGTCCTGCACCAGGAGAAACCCAGGGCCCACTGCACCAGCAATGGGTCTGAGGATTTCTTTCCGGAACAAAACAGCAGTCAGGGTACCGTTGGCTAGCATGTGGAGGTCTGTGTGACCCTCCAAGTATTTGCCTCCCCAGACCATCACTGACCCACCGCCAAACTGGTCATGCGGGATGACATTAGAGGCAGCATAACATTCACCACGGTGTCTCCAGACTCTCACATCTGTCACATGGGCTCAGTGTGAACATGCTCTCAGCTGTGAAGAGAACAGGGTGCTAGTATCTCCTCCATACTCTTATGACTGGACTGGGAGACCGAGCAAACCTTGTGATGGCACGTTTGGATGTGCCATCCTGGAGCTGGACTACGTGTGCCACCTGAATGGGCTGCACGTAAGCCTCATGCGGTTGTCACTTTCATGTGCACCAAAACAGGTGACATTGATTCACAATCACATCATCTAACTGGACAGATTGATATACATGAACTTTAATTGACTTGGTGTTAAACTGTGATGATTACATGTTTCCTTTTTTTAATTTGAGCACTGCATATCCCAAAACGAAACCCCTTTCCTTGAGTGAACAAAATGATATTCTGTAATTTGAGACCTTTTCTATTCAGCGGTTACACTTTATTTTGACTGCCATCTGTCGCTTGTTATGGAGTGGTTGAGTAGCAACTGAGAGTCGTGGGGAGTAATGGGCTGCACAAAGCCAATGCTTCGAGGCTTGCTACAAAAATGCAACCCAGTCTGGCTGATGCGAAAGGGATAAGGCTTGAATCCGAGCAGAAATTTTACGTGACGTTTAAAACGATGATGTTTAAAACTTTGGACGCAACCATCGGATAAGATTTCGAAACTGTTGGTTTGAAAGACTTGGCGCTTTCCATTTAACCTTTCCAAATAGGGATATGATGTCTGAGTATGTTCAATTACCCATCTCTTTTGGCTCTTACATCCTAATAACAAAACGATCCATTATCAATAATATGTGGTTTCAAATATACTTTAGACCACCAACTTGTAGAGCTGTTGATATATATGTAATTGCTTTGGAACGGCCGGATTGAGTCCATATATTAACTTTTTATATATACAGTGGATATAAACTGTCTACACACCCCTGTTAAAATGCCAGATGTTTGTGATGTAACAAATATGACAAAGATAAATCATAGTCAGAACCTTTCCACCTTTAATGTGACCTATAACGTGGGCAATTCGATTGAAAATCAAACAGAAATCAGTTTTTTATAAAATAACCTGGTTGCGTAAGTGTGTAAAACCTTAAACTAATACTTTGTTGAAGCACCTTTTGATTTTATTATAGCTTTTAGTCTTTTTGGGTAGGAGTCAATATGCATGACACATCATGACGTGGCCCACTATTCGCAAAAGCGCTCCAGACTGCGAGGACATCTACCGTGCACAGCCCTCTTCAGATCACCCCACGGATGTTCAATTGGATTGAGGTCTGGGCTCTGGCTGGGCTATTTCAAAATGATAATCTCCTGGTGAAGCCATGCTTTTATGGATTTGTTCTTTGGGTCTTTGTCATGCTGAAAGGTGAACTTCTTTATCTTCAGCTTTCTAACAGACACCTGAACATTTTGTGCCAAAGTTGCCTGGTATTTGAAGCTATTTTTCTTCCAGCTGAAGAAAAACAGCCCCAAAGCATGATGCTGCCACCACCATGCTTCACTGTGGGTATGGTTTCATCTTTGGGTTATGTGCAGTGTTGTTTTTGCGCCAAACATATCTTAAGGAATTATGACCAAAAACCTTTCTCCACGTGCTTTTGCAAACATCAGCCGGGCTTGGATGTTTTTCTTTGAAGGAAAGGCTTCCATCTGGCCACCCTACCCCGTTGCCCATTCATATGAAGAATACGCAACATTATTGTCAAAAGTAGCATATAGTCAGTACTTGCCAGAAATTACTGCAGCTTTGTTTATGTTGCTGTAGGCCTCTTAGAAGCCTCCCAGACCAGATTTCTTCATCTTTTCATAAATTTTTAAGGGACATCCAGTTCTTGCTAATGTCTCTGTTGTGCCAAACTTTTCTCCACATGATGATGACTGTCTTCTCTGTGTTCCACGGAAATAATTTTGTACCCTTCTCCTGACTGATATCTTTGAACATTGGGATTCCTCTGGATGCTTTTTCCCCCTCGAAGATTTCAGTTTGTTTTTCAATTGAATTGTTCAAAGTATAGGTCACATTAAAAGTGGAAAAGGTTCTGACAATTTATCTTTGTCAGATATTTTTACCAAAAAAATAACTGGCACTCTAACAGAGGTGTGTAGACATTTTACATCCACTCTATATTCTTTTGTTGTAATATCGGCAAATATAATATAACATCTTAAATCAAGCATCTGAGGCACCGTCTTTTATGTATGTTTAAATTAAGCATCAGAGATTTATTTTTCATATGTATGATCACTATGTAATAAAGGCAGTCCGTGCTTTGTTAGATCACATGTCTGTCACAGGGGCTTCCTGGCACAGGGGCTTTCATCCATGCCAAGTTATTTTCCAGTGTGCTCCACATATTTTGCAAAGTAGGTATGGTTAACAGTGTTGAATCCAGTCTTTGTTTCATGTGCAAGCAGATTGAAATAACTATTTAGGTCCAGTGTAGGTTATGAGATTATTTTGTCTTCAGCAACCTTAATTATACCAATGATGCAAATATTTTTTGAATTATAGTTTATCTGGAGATTGATAGATTTAGATTATAGATTTGAGTAGCCATACATCAAATGTTATTTCAGTCCCACATTGCATATACATTTCCCTCTTTTGCTTGCATTATTTCAGTCAATATGAAAATTAAAATGCAATCATGTGATTTTCATGAACTGGTATGCACGTTCCATGTCAATATTAAAATGTTAATCAAAACCCGCTTTGTCGTTAACAAAAGTCAAATGTTAATTCAAATGATTCTGTCAAGAGCTCCTGTTAATTTTTCCAACACTAATGGGTCATTATTAGTGATTTTGACACATTATTAGTCATACATTTTCAATAGTAATTTCTATAATGTCATGAGCATCTGACCAGGAAATCTTATTGCTTTCAACATGATTCTGTGAAATCCAACATTACTTGCACCCTGCAGTTGCCATTGTGCCCATAAATCTATGATTGTGGCCTGCCAGGGCTGTAGAACATGAAAACGAGATTGCATTGCAATGCCACTTTCATCAATATAGGGGGAAAAACACTTTAGAGCATTCAAATTCAGTTGCAGAGTGCCGCTGTTTCTGACTTTCCATATTAAAATTAACATTTAAATTTTGTTAGCCACAAAGCGGTGGCATGATTTTGAAAATGAAATGCCAAATGACTTTTCATTAACATTTTTATATTGACAGCGAATGTGCATACCAGTGCATGAAAATGTAAATGCAAATCACATGATTGCATTTAAATGTTCATAATTGACTGGTATAATGCAGGCAAAAGTGGAAAATGAAAATGCAGTGTAGAATTGCATTAACATTTAAATGAAGTTAACAATATGCTTCCATAGGGGTCACAACTGTGCCGTGTGTTGAAATGCGTAGAAGATATGTACCGTCTTTAGTCCAGTTTGATGAAAATCCCACATGTTTTCTTACAAGGTTTTGTTATTGTTTATGACCTAAAATCATTCATATTATATGGAGTCAGTTAAAATATAATTTTTGATGATTATACTCTATACTAACTGTCAACTGAATTTACACCCCTCCTACAACATGACACTGACATGAGAAAGGGAAAGGTTCTAACATCAGTCTTGTGACAGAAGTTACAGTAAATCCCCATCCTATGCCAGACAGACTTCTCAGAAAACGAAGCTCCACATACAGAAAGAGTCCCGACTGATTAGGCCCTTTCGTCAAAGGTCACACCTTCTAAATGATTGAAACCTACATTTTTCTCAACAATCCTGAAGTCTAACCTTTTCTTGCCTTGCAGTGGATCAACCTTTTTTTACTTGTTATGCTACAGAATGGGTACAAAGGAGAGAACATGTTCAATTATATTGGAGAGGAAAGTATTAATGGAAAACCCATAGAAAATATGAGTAATACTAGGCTCATAAAAACATATTTATTATTAAACAATATGAATTCATTGCAGTATTAGAGTATTTATATAGAGAACAAAATGTATAATATTCAAAAAATGTGATGGAATGTCAGTGTGTACAACTGACTCTATATCCACTGAAGAATTTGTTGCAGGACTACAACACCTTGCCACAGCAAATCACAATATCATTTGGTAAGTTATAATTGCAGTACTAAGCTGATAGAATATATATCCAGTCCAGTGAAAAAAAGAGCACAGCCATGACTTTCTCTCCGGGTTGCATCTCAATACTAGGGTTGGAAAACAGCCGATTCAGTCTATCCCACAGTAGGTTTGAAAAAAATCCTGGTTTACCCTGAATGCAGTTAGAGAGATGGATTGACCTGTAGATTATGTATGGAACTCATTATGCAACTCCAACCTATTAGCACCATTTGTTCCACGCCAGCACACTTTATGCTTTTTATGTAAGAGAAGCTCTGCCTTTTGTTAGGGGGCCTAACAAGAGGCTGAATTCAGTGTGTTGGCTACATCATCCTTTGGTTTAGGCCCTCTTGTTTCCTCTAATTAAAGCAGAAAGCAGGATCAGACACTAAGGTCTGTAGATACTTTCCAAAGAGGCGGTTGGATGATATTTAGTTCAAGGTAGATAAAGACTTTCAGAAACAATGAGAGAAAGCCATAGAGAGAAAGAGAAGGCAGAATGCAAGAGACAAGCAGTGAGAGAGAGGGGGGGAGATTAATGGAAACAGAATGGAGTGAAGGATAGCAGTGTCGTGGATATTTAAAGAAATAAAGGAGAATGTCTCTGAAGTCCATAAATATTTTAAGTCTGAGCTCAGGGTAAAACATTGTCACACAGCATATTGCAACCTTGCTTTGTTTCCCTCCCATATATATATATATATATATATATATATATATATATATATATATATATATATATATATATATATATATATATATATATATATATATACATATATATATATATATATATACACATATATATATATACATATATACATACATATATACATACATACATATATACATACATACATATATATATATATACATACATATATACATACATATATACACATACAGTGGTCTGCAAAAGTTTGGGCAACCTTGTTAATGTCCATGATTTTCCTTCATAAATTGTTGGTGCCTAATTTTGTTCGAACGATTATTGCACACTTCCTGTAAATGGTATAAACTTCGTTTCACTTCTCAAATATCACTGT
>JACXGJ010000114.1:0-27117 GCA_016801105.1 Esox niger | reverse complement strand
TCATGATTGTAGAGACCATGAGAATAACAGAATACATAGTTCATCTGTTACTGATTGTGCATCTGCTTCAGATCTCCCTTCACATATAAGAAATTATAACTGCATTCATTTATTTACTCAGAGTGATAACTTGCCATTACAAGGCAGCGTAACAGAAACACACAGCATTGACTCTTGAGTTTTCCCATTACACTAGCAGGAGGAAAGGGGGCAGACAGGTAACTCACAGATAATTTGTAGCTCATCCATGTGTCCCGGGAGGCGTTTCTTGTCTTTAAGATCTTGAGGCCAGAGATATGGGAGTCTTCTTTTTGTGGCATCTCAAGGCTACACTATTTGAAACAAGGGTTCCAAAACAGTTCTTTAGCAGTCTCTGTGGAAGAACCCTTTGATGAAATCTTTTGCTCATTTTTTCGTATTGATTGGTTGGAGCCTGAGGGTCATGAGCAGCTCCTCTTTACATCTTCTCTGACACCATGGTCCCAGCTGTCTCGGCCCTGTTATTGGAGGATACTGATGTGAAATATCTAACACCCCTTGACTCTCAAAAAAGAAGAAAATCAGCCAATCTAGTGGGAGAAACCTTTGAAGAACCTTTTTATTTTCCAGGTATAATCTTTTTGCTTCCATGTAGAACTTCTTTGGGTAAACCATTTGTAAAAAGAATTCTAAAGAAACAACAAGAGTATAGTTTGTTCAAAAAATTCTAATGTTCTAGAGAACTATAAAACTAATCAAAAAACACCTGGGTAGTGTCTGTAGCAGCCAATGAAACATGAAAAGCATACTCACTGATAAACAAGTCAATAAAAAAAAACATTTCTGCTAGAAGGCCTTTTAATAAAGCAAAAATACAAAACTACCAAATAATGACAAACAAAAAACAAGAAGGAGAAGGAAGCTAACTAGGAGCATTAATAAGGAACACAAGATTCAGACCTGGTTGTTATCCTTAGGTCAGTAAACCAACCTCCATGCCTTTTAGTTTTGGGGATATAAACATGAGCAGGGTTTGGGAAAGATCTCTCGTGCATCTTCCTTACTTCTGCCTTAATCTTTGCTCTTGCAAACATCTAGAATCTCTGGAGAACTTTTATATTTGATACTTGTAATACTCAGATACTTCAGATATTAAATTCATTTGTTACATTAATTCACTGACTATTTGGAATTTCTAAAAAATGTGTCAAAATCCAGTTCCTTCATTATTGACATGGAAAGTCAATCAGCAAACAGTGCTATCATCTGCTCTAAGATTATGTTAGGTTTAGTTGGTAGTCAGTTAAGAGATTATACTGGAAGGGAATTATATATTAAAAGGGAATGAAATAGGTCTGAGAATTGAATACATAAAATTGACAAAAAACAATGGAAGTAGACAAAGAATTTAAGAAAGAGTAAAATAGAAAGAAAGAGATTTCTCAAATGTGTCACCCAAAGCTCTATCTATTAACTGTCTTGCATTATATATTTTTTAATTGTTCTCTGTCAATGCAACCACTACCTCCACAGTATACAGATTAAAAACACACTCTAGTTGAAATACTTTTCAATTGCATGATTCATCGGTGAGTTTTTTGACACCAGATTGCCAGAGAAAATGTCAGACTTATTAAACTCTGAGCCCCATGGAACAATGTGCATTCACTGATTAAACTGTTTTTGTTTAAAAACAATTAAAGTTTTCATTTGAATGAGCACCTGCTACATGTTCTATATTTACAAACTCCCTGTTGGGAATGAGCCATTTAAACGTGTGTTAATAGATTTTTGTATCTCACATCCCTTACTGGTAGTTGGTGAATAAGGCCATCTTAGAGGCTGTATATACTGACAACTTATTAATGTTTATTAAAAAATAATAATAAATCTCTTTCACAGACTCTGCATGCATATTCATTTGTCTTCATCAAAAAATCTTTCAGTAAATAATAATAATAATAACAACTTTATTTGTACAGCATGTTTTTAGTACAAGTACACAAACTGCTTAAAACACAATAAAAATAGAAACACATTCAAATAATAATAGAATATACATATATACAACATATATTATTTTATAAAGTAAAGAAAGTAGAGAAATAAACAACAATATAAAATGACAATGACACACATCAGGCCATCTACGAGATGAAGAAAACAGCATTACATTAGATACTTTTGTCATGCATTACCATCAGGGCAAGTTTGACTATTTAGCATTAAGAATTGTGTTAATAAGAAACGTGAGTCAGTTTAAGTATACTTCCACCACAACTAGCATCAACTACGGACTTCCAGCTCCCTTCAAAGATTTTCTATTGGGTTCAGGTCTGGAAACTGGCTAGGCCACTGCAGGACCTTGAGATGCTTCTTACGGATCCACTCCTTAGTTGCCCTGCCTGCGTGTTTCGGGTAGTTGTCATGCCGGAAGACCCAGCCACGACCCATCTTCAATGCTCTTACCGAGGGAAGGAGGTTGTTGGCCAAGATTTCGCGATACATGGACCCATCCATCCTCCCCTCAATACAGTGCAGTCATCCTGTCCCCTATGCAGAAAGGCATCCCAACACAATTACATTTTCACCTCCATGCTTCACAGTTGGGATGGTGTTCTTGGGGTTGTACTCTTCCTTCTTACTCCAAACATGGCGAGTGGAGTTTAGACCAAAAAGCTAAATTTTTGTCTCATCAAACCACCTGACCTCCCATTCCTCCTCTGGATCATCCAGATGGTCATTGGCAAACTTCAGACGGGCCTGGTCATGCACAGGCTTGAGGAGGGGGACCTTTCGTGCGCTGCAGGATTTTAATCCATGATGGCGTAGTGTATTACTAATGGTTTTCTTTGAGACTGTGGTCACAGCTCTCTTCAGGTCATTGACCAGGTCCTGCCGTGTAGTTCTGGGCTGATCTGAGATCTTGCATGGAGCCCCAGACCAAGGGAGATTGACGTCATCTTGAACTTCTTCCATTTTCTAATAATTGTGCCAACCAAGCCAACCAATTTTATCACTGATGTCCCTACACAGCTCGTTGGTCTTGGCCATTGTGGAGAGGTTGGAGTCTGTTTGATTGAGTGTGTGGACAGGTGTCTTTTATACAGGTAACGAGTTCAAACAGTTGCAGTTAATACAGGTAATGAGTGGAGAACAGGAGGACGTAAAGAAAAACTGTGAGATCCAGAATTCTTACTGGTTGGTAGGTGATCAAATACTTATGTCATGCAATAAAATGCAAACTCATTATTTAAAAATCATACAATGTGATTTTCTGGATGTAGACCTCTACATGCTTTGTAAGTAGGAAAACCTGCAAAATCAGCAGTGTATCAAATACTTGATCTCCCCACTGTATTTGCTCTATCTTGGCTGGTTCCAATTACGCAGTCCAGAATTTTTTTATTGGAATATTAATTAAATTTAAAACAGTAAAAAAACTATTTGGATAAGTTAACACTTTGGTGGAACCAACTTTTACATTTATTAAAGCCACGACACTCTTTGAATACCTCTATACTAACTTTGCACAGCAAGACTACGCAATATTTGCCCATTCTTCCTTGGAGAATTGTTCAAATCACGGTGACGGCTTATGGACTTCACTCGTCATGTCGTACCCAAGATTCTCAATTTAGGTCGGTGCTCTGACTAGGTCCATCAAGGACGCTCACATTCTTGTCCTTTAGCCACTGTACAGTTACTTTGGTCATGTGCATTGTCACTGCCATGTTGAATGGTGAACAATCTTCCCATTTTCAACTTACTGGCAGTGGGCTGCAGGTTCTCCTCAAGAATGAGTGCCATCCAATCAGTTTAAAAACTACTTAAGAATATAATAATTATTCATAAGTTTTTGAAAATTGGTAAATTGTTCTATGTTGCCACTGTTAGACAGTACAGCAGCACAAAGTGTTCTTAGGAATTTCAAAATGGACAATAAGAACACAATATCAGATAGAAGTTGTTGGGAAATAGTCACATTCTTGCAATAGCTATATTGAATAAATACAATATATTATGAAAATGCCCATGCCACTTAACATCTACTTGTTGACCAGATAACTGATGTAGAAATCAGATTTTAACTACACATACCCTAAAATAAGAGATTTCCAGATCCAACCAACTTGTCAAAAACATGACAAATCCCTGGAAAAAGTTAACAGCCCAATGAAATGAGCATATCTTGCAAACATACACAATACACTGACAAGTTCACGTCCTAAATTGACATATGTAAAGAAATCAGAGACATTTGTATCACACAGCAATGGCAAGCCAGTTATCTGATAAGCTTATAAGAAAGTCTGGATGTCTTCACATTCAGGGCCCATTGTGTGTGCTTATGCGTGTATGTGCATGCACAAAAAGAATGCCGGCAAAGACAATGACGATAACTCACATTTTATGGGCAGAACAATTCTAGTGTGTAAAATTCAACAGAAACACCACTGAAAATTAACATAGGCAATGGCATTTTAATCAGAATGGACCCAATATAAAATACCAAACCAACAAAATTATATTATTGGCAAATACATTTAATTTAGTTTGGGCATTATTTTCTTTACGCATTTAACCCCAATAGATGCACAAAACACAAGGATTTCTTGTTTGAAATTAAGTACAAAATAAAGTATGTATAAGCAAGCATTACATTATGTAATTTTTTTGAATTGGCAATTGTTGCTCTTTAATTTTTGTCAAAGCCATATTTAACATATTTCTTTCAAATTACCATGCCTGCTCCAAAAATCCTATGTGCAAAGCTATATTGAGAAAGTTAGGACAAAGCACTTTAGAAATTATTGCAAAATATAATAAAGTTGAAACTGAGTAGAAACTGGAATGTGGGATGTTTGTTTTAGTGCGAAAGTGCTGCTTTTATGGGGACAGTAAACAGAATAGGAACCTAATACCAAAAAAATCTACTTTTGACAAAATATATGGAAATATGCTATACACTCAGTTTTCTTTATATGGGCTAGAGGAATATTAGTGGTGTGAATTATATGCATTTATTTTCAGTCCCAATATACAGTCCCAATATACAATCCCGTTTCTAAAAGAGTTGGTATGTAAAATGTAAATAAATACAGAATTCAAGGATATGCATATCATGTATCCCTATACTTAACTGAAAATAGCAGAGACAACATATCAAATGTTGAAACTGAGAAATGTTATTGTTCTTGAAAAATACATGCACATTTTGAATTTAATGCCAGCAACATGTTTCAACAAAGTTGGGACAGGGGCATCTTTACCACTGTGTTGCATCACATCCTCATTTAACACTCGCGTTTTGGAACTGAGGAGGCCAGTTGCTGTAGTTCTGAAAGTGGAATGCTGTCCCATTCTTGCTTGATATTGAATTTCATCTCCTCAACTGTTCGGAGTCTCCTTAGCTGTATGACATTTCAAAATGCACCAAATGTTTTCAATAGCTGACTGACCTGGACTGCAATCAGGCCAGTTTAGCACCCAGACTCCTTTACTACAGAGACATGCAGATGTGATGCATAGAGAATATGCTTTGGCATTGACTTGCTGAAATTAGCATGGCCTTCCCTGAAAAAGATGTAATCTGGAGGGCAGCATATGTTGCTCCAAAACCTGTATACAGTATATTGTTCAGCATTTATGGTCTCTTGACAGATATGCAAGACACCCATGCCATGTGCACTTATTCACCCCCATACATCACAGACGCTGGCATTTGCACTGTGCGCTAATAACAAGCCAGATGGTGCCTCTCCTCTTTAGCCCAGAGGATGTGGAGTTCACGATTCCTAAAAACAAATGTCAAATTTTGTTTTGTCAGATGAAAGAACAGTTCTCCACTTTGCATCAGTCCATCTAAAATGAGCTCGGGCCAAGAGAAGGCGCAGGTGTTTCTGGATGTTATTTGTGTATTGTATTTGTATGTTTTTTTAATGGTTTGTGAATGTTCACAGTCCATGGTTTTCGGAAGTGTTCCTAAGGACATGCAGTGATGTCTACTAAAGAGTCGTGTCTGTTTTCATTGCAGTGCCGTCTGAGGGCCAGAAGTTCATGGCCATCCAATAATGTTTTTGCCCTTGTCCCTTGCACAGAGATTAACTCAGATTATCTGATTCTTTTAATTATATTGTGTACCGTGGATGATGACATACTCAAACTAAATTTTTCAATGAATTATTAGCATCATAAAAATTCATGAATGGAAACGGAATGTACTGCCATTGCAAAAATGCATTGCAAGTGAAAAAAAAAAAAAAACACTGCAAACTAAGACACAGTGTTTTTTACCTCAAAGAACATGACAATGTTGTATTCTGGGCAACGGTTGGGGATTAACGGTTCACAGTTGCCCCCCTTAAGCCGGTGGCAAGCTTCTATTTTGTCAATTCATCATCTGTGTATTATGGTTAAACCATGTAAAGCTCTATCCCCCCAAAACATTTCTATCTGCTCATATTCCAAGTCAGACATAGGATATGTATTTTTCTTTCACCCAGGTTCTCAGGGTGTGTCAACCAGTTTACAAAAACTGTAACAAATTTGAGGATATTTAAGTTTTGGAGGCAAAATGATTCTATACTATTCAGTGCTTGTTTTCACACTTTAACTGAAATTGAGTGAAGTGTGTAGAACTTTAGCAACTAGGAAATGACAGAGGGATTTTTTTGTCGGCATCTAGAATTGCTTTTTTGAGAAGAGATAGTAACCTGTCAATGGGGGGGATAAGAGGGTGTTGCTCTACCATTTGACAACTGAAGCAGGTACTTCTATTGACCAATAGAAATGTGGTATTTTAGGATACGCATTTGTTACACACCCAAAACTGTTGTCAAAACACTATTATACAACAACTCCAGCAGATATATTATGTTTTTTTTAAATAAATTACAATGCAAAAATTCTACATGATGCCCCTTTGGTTACTGGACTTATAGCGGGGTAGTGGGCCTGCTTCCACCTTCACATAGCCATTCACGTTGCACTCTGTCTTCTCAAGAAGAATCTAATGCATGAAAAAGAAGGGGGATGTGGGTCATATAGAATGTGTAGAAATAATTCAGCTGACTATTATCGAGCCACACAAAAGCGTTACAAGATCAGAGACGATCAATGCTTCTTTCATTTAGAGTTTTTTTTTCAAACTTCAGGAGGAGTTGTCTACTGAATCTAAATGGGTTCTGAAGGAACTGTGAAATTCAGAGGGAGAAAGAAATAAAGAGATAGAGTTGAAGAATGTGAATTCAGGAAGCACATGTGCCAGGCAGCAACAGGCAACTTCAAGACGGATGGAGCAGACAGGGAGAATATAACAGCTCATCTGATGTCCCAGTCACACTGACAGAAGTAGATGCCAAGATATAGATTTTTACGACTAATACAGTGATTGAAGTGAGATGATGTATATGTGTGTCAAGAAAGTTTGAGTAGGAGTGTTTTCATGCTACACAATTACATTTCTTCATGTGTGTTTGGGGTGGTTGGTGCAGAAACCGGCTCAACCATAACTGTCACTCAAGAGTGACATTTAAAACTGGACAATAAAAAGGATTTCCTTCATATATTTTAGGTTAGGGTTTACTCAGTGTGAAACATCACACATTTATTTCCCCTGTACTGCTCTGGGGCAGCAGACTAAACCACAAAAATGAAAAGAAAGGATGAATAACCTCCCTGTTTTTGAGGGCAATCATCGACAAGAAAAATTTTATGAACCTTTATATAATCAGGCACGTTATTAACAACAAGTTATTTTTTACTTGCCTGTGCGCAAATAGAATGGTCATATGAAAGAATCAAGACTATGCTCTTTCTTCTTACAGTGGGGGGAACAAGTATTTGATACACTGCTGATTTTGCAGGTTTTCCTACTTACAAAGCATGTAGAGGTCTGTAATTTTTACCGTAGGTACACTTCAACTGTGAAAGACGGAATCTAAGTTCTATAGACATGGAGATAGAGGTCAGGAAATAAAACTGTTCACTGACAGTGGGGCCAGAAGTCTGAACAGGTTGAGAGAAAGAGGAGCAAATCTTGTCAACTATCAATTCAAAAATCTTGTCAACCATCAACTCAATATTACTTCCACAGCCCATTAACAATAGAACAGAAGGAATTCTGACATTTGGTACACCAATGAATTAAAGGTGACACTCTGCTTGTGGGTTTACATATCAACAGATACTCTAGCAGCTCCATTACACATCAATCTCTGCCACACTATACACTTCTCTACCCAGATCAACATCTTTATGAAGGACAACAAAACCATGAATGAATGCTCTTTCCATTCTAAGATCAAGATAGAGAGCCTATTTATCCTCTATTTTATCTCCTGTATGGGTGGGCGAATCGATAAAAAAATAGCAATACTACAGACACAAAATCTCATTTTTGAAGATCAATATTCGTGACAATAGGATCGATACCAGTTTCAGTTTCTCTCTTCTTGGTTGTGCCCAATTCATCAATCCGTAGATTTGTCAAACTGTGCAAACAACGCTCAGTTGTCGTGAAATGTGATTCTCCAGCTCTGCTGTTGCTTGTGACTGTGCACTTGTACAACAAACATGTGGCACAGCGCGCCGCCAGGTACACCCTGACTACTGGCCCCAACTGCCAATTTGAGATACATTTGATTTCTATTCTAGTCATGTTATTGTTAGTCATGCAATTGATCCTCTAGACAAAACCTAACGTTAGCTCCAGGTACATCATCTTAGCCTAGCTATCGTCCTACTATCATCAGCCACCCCCAATTTTTTTATAGTGATGTATGGAGGTTAAATACTTCAGAAGGCATGAAAGGTAGCCAAAACGTTCTAGTAAACACGTAAGTGAAACTGTGATCAGGCATTTGTAACACAAATAGAGGAAATAAGACGTTCTTGAACAAAAAGGTGGCCGATAATAGGGGATGTATTTTTTTTGCCATGTCGCAAACCAATTAGCTGAAAATAGTAATATTTTCACAGAAATTTCTGAAATGATAATTCATGACATGCTAGTTAACATTTATGTGTCTCTAATAATAACTAAATATCTACAACTTGATCAAATTATTACTCGTTAAGTTATATTTTAAAACTGCTGTCGGCTAAGCCGACTGTGCTTGTGTATTAATTACTTGTGTTGGGTTTGTGTTATTTTTCTTCTTAGGAAAGAGGAAAAGACACAGACTTCCTTCACGTGCTGTGGGACATAGTCGAGGCAGAGCCAGTATGCAGCTGCTATACTGAGGAAAGTCAGCTTGAGGAGAGCGATAAGGAGGCGAGCCGGAACAGGAACAGTGCCGTCTGGCTGGGACCGTTACACAGGCAAGTAATAACAGGCAAGTAATATTACCATAGTAATATGGTATATACAGCTCCGGAAACAAGGCAAGCCTAGTTCTGCTGGTCCGCAATAGAAAGCGTAGACCTCTTGAGAATCAAACCCGGGTCATCCACCTGTGTCATTAACCACTGCATGACAGAGCTGTACATTTGATTGGGGTCAGTACAGCCTCGTGTGTACCCTAAACAAATCCTCTTTTGCCACTGGCTGTTTTAACAGCTAATTGGCGATTTGTGAATGATACTGATACAGTTAAACTGACTAAGGTTTCTTAATAAGTGTACCCCCATCTCAAATAGTGGCTATGAACTGTATGCCATTTGCCACTGGCCGTTTTAACAGCATATTAGCCGGTAATAGGCTGTATCAGTATCTACTAACTTACTGCAATAGTCATAAGAATTGAGCAATTGCCCAAGCTATTTCAATTAATGGCATAAGGACGTATTTTTTCTTTCATTCGTGAATGACATTGATACAATAATTAGCGAAAGTGAAAAGACGAGAGAATCGGAAATCGAAAATACTGTAGAACCTTAAAGTTTCATGGTGGCTCAGAAATAATATTATTAAATGTAGTGGATTTCAGTATATTCAAACTTACATCTTCCATGTGTGAGGTAATGTCTAACCACTTTTCCACATCACTACACGATTCAGCAGTTGCAAGACACCATTGAGCAGTGTTAAACTGACTAACGTTTCTCATTAAGTTTACCTGCACCATAGTGTCTATGAACTGTATGGCTTTTGCCACTGGCGGTTTTAACAGCTTATTAGCCAGTAATAGGTTTACTAGTATCTACTAACATCCTAGAAATAATCATATGAATTGAGCAATTGCTAACGAGACTGAAGTTAAACTTTTCCATGCCAGAAACAGTCTCAGTATTACCGTATAGTTTTTATTTAGGCTTACTATAACGTAACTACTATGAGTTCTAGCTAGCAGATGTGTTTGTCTATCCTGACCCAAAATGCATGCACGGATAAGAACTTCACAAATCCACCAGAAGCAGTTGCAATATAAATGTAAACTGTTTTCTATCAGGCTTACTTTAACAAAGATACTGAAGGTTTTAGCCAGGGAAGTTATCATCTATACAGAATAATTCATAATTAGTATGTCACTTTGCATGTGAGGAGATACAAAGGCGGGATCTATAGTTTACAGGTCTGCTTTTTAAAGCACTACACTATTTAACAAGGGGGTGTCAGTCACACACTCAGTAGGAGACATTCGCTCTTCTTGGCTGGCTAAGCTTACACGGTCTGGAAACAAATTGAGACCACTGCACATATTTCTTTCCTTTCCAAAAAAGTTGAAAAGGAACATTTTGAATGAGGAACAGAAGCATTCAATTTGCAGTGGTCTCTAAATTTTAACTCTTCTGTTCCTTATTCAAAACCTACCTTTTTTGATTTTTGGAAAGGTGCAGCGGTCTCTTAATTTCACAATTATTCGAGTCAAATCAGCTTTTCAGCATTGGTTAATGTTACACACATAAATTACTAACTGCAATTGGTCATTATTAGCTATTACTTGAGCAGACTGATTAAACATAGACTATATTCAGACATTTAAGTAATATATTCAGCCCATTGAAACTTACGGTCCCCTCCAAAAGTACTGGAATGGCAAGGCAAATTCCTTTGTCTTTGTTGGTCACTGAAGACATTTGGGTTTAAGATCAAAAGATGAGTATGAGAAAAGAGTTCAGAATTCCTGCTTTAATTTCCAAATATTCACATCTAGGTGTCTTAAACAACTTAGGACATATCACCGTTTGAATTAGACCACAGCATTTTAGGTGAGCAAAAGTAAAGGAACAAAAAATCTTAAAGTAAATTACATGTAATATTTGGTGGCATAACACTTGCATAACTGCCTCAAGCCTGCGATCCAACGACATCGCCAAACTGTTTGAATTCTATATTTGTGATGCTGTTCCAGGCTTTTACCGCAGCTTTTTTCAGATCTTGTGAGGGTGTTTCTCCCTTCAGTCTCCTCTTAAGGAGGTGAAATGCATGCTCTATTGGATTAAGGTCAGGTGATTGACTTGGCCAGTCTAAAACCTTCCACTTTTACCCTGATGAAGTCCTATGTTTTGTTGCTTTGGGTCATTGTCCTGCTGCATGATAAACTTCCTGACAATTAGTTTCAATGCATTTCTCTGTAAATTGGCAGATAAAATGTTTCTGTACACTTCTGAATTCATTCTGCTGCTACCATCATAAGTTACATCATCAATAAATATTAATGAACCTGTTCCAGAAGCAGCCATGCACGCCCAAGCTGTGACATTATCTCCACATGCTTCACAGATTCGCTTGTATGCTTCAGATCATAAGCAGTTCCTTTCTTTCTCCACACTTCAGCCTTTCCATCACTTTGGTAGAGATTAGTCTTTGTCTCATCAGTCCATAAGATTGTGTTCCAGAACTTTTGTGTACTTCTTTGCAAATTTCAATCTGGTCTTCTGATTCTTACTGCTGTTGAGTGGTTTGCATTTTGTGGTGTGCCTTCTATATTTCTGCTCTCTGAGTCTTCTTCGAACAGTGGATTGTGATATCTTCACCCATGCACTATGGAGGCTGTTGGAGATGTCACTAACTGATGTTGTCGGGGTTTTCTTCACAGCTCTCGTGATATTTCTGTCATCAACTACTGCTGTTTTCCTTGGCCGACCTGTTCAACGTCTGTGGCTTGGTACACCTGTAGTTTTTTTCTTTTTCAGGACATTCCAAATTGCGGTGCTTGCTAAGCCCAATGTTAGTCCAACGGCTCTGGTCGATTTTCCTTCTTTTCTCAGCTTGACAATGGCTTGCTTTTCTGGTAACAAGAAACATCCGTCAGTCACATGTTCCAATAGTTTTGCTCACTTGAAAAATGGGTGTGTTCAAACAAAGGGTGGTATGTCCTGAGTTGTTTAACACATCTAGATGTGAATACCAGGAAATGAAAGTAGAAATTCTGAACTCTTGTCTTATACTCATCTTTTGATCTTAAAACCAAATGTCTTCAGTGAACAACAAAAACAATGGAATTTGCCTTATCACTGCAAAATTTTGGAGGGGACTGTATATGCACCTTCAAATATCAATTATATACATATATATATATATATATATATATATATATATATATATATATATATTATTTAACAGTGGAAAGCAAAACAAACCTGCTTCATCAATTTATGTAACACCTTTCTGACAAAGTCCCACAGGTGGCAGGTAGATATTTTACCACTCCCCTTACAACGATTACAAATTATTTAGTGGCCATGAAAATGCAAAAACCTAACTGATGCATTCACCTCATAAATCACAATACACTGCTCGCCCCTGCATTAAAATATATAAGCAGCAAAATACACCACATTGTTGCACAAGTCTGACCACTTTGGACTGCCTCGTAAGGGAATTTATGCATGTCCTGAACAAGATGATTGTAAGACCATCAATACCAGTTTTAAGAAATGGTGGATGTTCCCCAACTGTCCTCGATCCATAGATGGTCATCCAAATTCCCCCAAATCTGGGCAATTATTGAGCTTATATCTTGGTGGGGGATTAATATCATACTTAACACATCATTTGAAAATGACTAAAATAAGATGAGCACATTTATTCTGTGAGAGTAAAGCAAGGAGACTTATGTTGGTTTTTTGAAATTTTGCAGGTCAATTCTTGACGCTGCAAAGAAACAGAGTAAGTGCACAATCACATACCTACCATTCATATTGATTCCCATTTCCGTCCATCTCCCTGCTCTCACACAGTTTAAAGGTGATGAAACACTGTGAGGAGCATTTCATGTAGCTTTCATTCAAGTAGAGGATATCACAATGTTGTCACTCGTGCTTTTTCACTCATTCACTCAATTCTGCATAAAATAAACTCCAGCAAGTCCCCTATGTGTTGGTTTTATTAACAAACTCTGACACTCAACAGGCCTTTGACAGTCGCAAGATGTAAAATTCACAGCTGAGCGCTTTGCAGTTTTAACTCTAATATGTGGCACATCGAAGAAGACAGTGCTGCAATTGAGGCTCCCTGGATGTGCCTAAAATACAGACTGCAGGGAAATAGGATCAATTGCTACAAAGATGAGAACGTACTTCTGCTGATGAAGGGAAGCCTGAGGATTTCATTCTCCAAAGTGCCATAGGCATCCTGAAAGTCCTGACTTTAGTGGAACATTATCAAATGTCTCCCACTCCCAATCGGTACACGCTGTAGACTTTTAGAGGTGTACTTTGTCAACATTTCACTTCAATGTACACATCAGTTACAAGCAGAGACAAGCCGATAAGTTCAGAGACACCATATATAATATAGGAGATGTAAGTTAATTAAACAAACACTGAAAAAAGTATTAGTTGTGTAATTACCTGCATATCTAAGAACAAGAGTACTAGCATTGGTTCTCAATAATTCCACTGGGGAAATTGAAAATGAAAGAGGAATATTATAGTAACATATATTCAAAAGTAATACAGTTGTTTCAAATCAAGTAATTATGTTACAAAGTTGTACATAGTTACATATAAGTAATATCATCATCCAAAATCCTACAAATGTAAATTCAATACTTTGCTGATTTGTCTGTCTTCACACCTGGTGCATCAGAGCCCGGCATGTAGGAACTGGGTAGGCCTTGGTGGGCCTGGTCCGGAACCACTTGAGAGCCTGGGCCAGAACCACTTGAGAGCCTGGCTCGGCCAGACTGAAAAACATGTTTTACTAATAGGACACGTACAACAGGGCATCTATGCCAACTGCGGGACTGAACAATTCTTGACTGCCCATCAGCATATTCTGACGTAGCCGGTTAAAAGTATCTAAAATAACCCCAGAGCCCCTCATTGCTGAACCACCTAGTTATTTTAGGATAAATACACCTATCAGCGAGTCACTCTGGATGTTTCAAGTAGATGCAAACATAAAATATATATGTGTTTTCTAAATTCTGATGTGGGTGTAGCCTAGTGCTTAGGACATGATCTGTTCTCCTAGCAGACAAGCTGAAAAATCTTTAGATACTCCAAATTTAAATCTTCTTGTGTAGATAATAAGGGGGTATTTGCCTGTGTTCTCTCCCCCTCTAATCGCTTCCATAAAAAATTAATGAGGCTGATTTCCGTGTGTTTCAAAAGGTTTCTGGTATTGCTATAAAATCATGCAGACTTTTGACAAACTTCACATTGGGCTTTGCTTTCATTCTACCATTAAAGCAGAAGATAACTGGTAGCTACATTTACCATGTCTATTTATTGGCTATAAGAAGTAGAGAAAGAGAAGGTGAAAGGAGAATTATCCTACAGCAAAAAAAACTTTATTGCATTTAATTTTTCTGATCCACGTAAAAAATAGATATTAAAATCACTGGTAAAAGAAAATAATATTTTTATGGGATTATCGATTCTTAAAAAATAAAATGTCAGGGGCGGTATACACAAAACATTTCATCTTACCACTAGGAGGACTCGTAAAACAACACATAAGATCCTAGCTAAGAGTTTACACTTAAAACATATTCACAAAGCTGCTAAGCTCAACTTTTACTAAGGAACGGGGAGATGTCTTAAGCTAAGAAAAGGGGCAGGGTCGACCCCTTTGCTTTGGAAGATGTTGTGCTCCACAAACAAGCCTACTTACTATGCCCACAGTAATTGGCTGATAGGGGAGGGGTCTCTGTCAATGAATTCATCATAGCAATACTGTAGAAGAATGTGTCATGTAGTTATATTGAAATAAAAATATTCAAATAGAAATGTAGGCCAAGTGTCAGAGTAAACATTAAACCAAGAATGATATACTGACTAGTCAAGATATGTTCAGCTAATTGTCAGCCTCTTACATGTCTGGCAGCTTGTAAAGAATCGCACATTCATCTTTTGATGCTGCAATAATTCATGCGATTATGTGTCCCATCATATAGCAACAACTACACCAGGTGGTTAAGCAAAATCGGCTTTGATTCTTTGCAGTTGGCGGATGACAAGACTGAACGGGGGGGCATTAATTGTTTGATGTAATATTCTATTTACAGATGAGATGACAGATATACGCACATTCTCTGCATTTGCCCTGTGGAAAAGTAGCCTAGAGTTTTCACAACATTGATCTCAGGTGTTATTGGGTTGTTAACTATTACTATACTGTTCACTGCATCAATGATTAGCTCTGCTATGATCATAATACCCTTGTGATTAAGGAGATACATTTAATGATACTGAGCTTCTAAAAAGGATTCTAAAACATTGACCTGAGTGCAGGCAGCAGCCCTCTTAGGATTGTTTAGGATTGTTTGTGATTTGATCTTAGGGCCTTCGGAGTAGTAAAGAGGCTGCCTAACTTTTGATAGAATTAGGGGCTGGTTTTAGTGCTAAAACACTTTCTGAAATACTCTTAGGAGTCCTAAAATTTGGACTGACCTGCCCATTTCTTTTTATGTTACTCCAAAATCAGCTAATATTAGCATTAAGATGGTTTGTGAATATGGCCCCAGGTTTGGAAGTGTCCATGTTGATATTAATTTACTCATCCAAATCTGTAGGATCTTGTGGAATGACCAGTTAGATTAGCGTTACATTGCTTACAAACTGCTGCAGCTTATTTAAATGCAGCTTGTGCTGTTGAAACGGACCATCCGTCATCTCTTCTATCATCAACACCATTCCAGTATGTTAAATGTCAGCTCCAAAAACGCTGAAACTATTAATGATTGATTAGTTGATATGAGCAGCAGTAGAATAAACAAATCTTAGCCCAACCAACACCTGAAGCCTTTAAGTGAGTGCCTAAAAAACCTTCAGTGCAGGAATCCGGTGGATTTTACTACAGAACGTGATCATTTCAGCCACAAATACTAACTTTCGAATATTGTTTTGCTTTGCATTAGAGTAGGCGTTTGTTTTTATATCACTTCAATATTAAAAGCATTTTGATTGACTTATGTTTCAAATATCATTAGAATTTTACATATATTATGTATAGCCATAGTGTCAAACAGTAGCTGTGAGGTTCTGTTTTGGTCAGTTTGCTTTTGTTTTGGAACATAGCCTATTCTGTTTGGCTTTTGTCCTTTGAATTTGAACATAGCTTGTCCTTTTGTATTATGGTTTATACCTGTCTTGTTTGGCCCCTCGTTGTGCCCCTTGTAAAGTTGCACCTTCCCCAGTTTTTCTTGTAGGTAATTGTGTGTTCATGTCTACAGCTGTGCTGCTTGTTAGTCTATTGTGAAAAAACGTCTGCCTTCGAAAACCTCTGTGTTTTTTTTGCAACACATGCCAAATTGTGACAGACTACTCATATTTTTCTTTTTAGATGATGAAGCCATGCAGATATAGTGGGAATAGTCAGTTGATATTGTTAACATTAGAACCGGCATGCCTTTCAGACCCCCAGTATCTGCCAGAGCTGAAAGCTAACAAATTATCAAAGGACAGGAGTCAATTTCCCCAAAAAAATAGGCTATGCGAACCGTACATCTTCAGGTGTCTCCTGGGGGATCTAGTGGCGCTATCGAGTTGATTTCAATGCCAATGCATAACCTTAGTCTCCTAGTTATAAGATTTGTCTACATGTGCCATGTTCGAAAAACCGAGAGGAGTTCTTAGAAAAAGGTCAATTTCTCTAAATGAACAGGCTACAAAGACAGGACTCTCCTGGGGGTTTTAGTGTGGCTATCAAGTTGATGTCGAATTGTCCAGTAGCCTATATCGTTTGTATTACATTTCAATAATAGCCTCAATTTTTAATATTCATGTAAAATCATTCAAATTGAATCATGCCTCTGATCATTCATCTGGGAATATCGCAATCATCCATTAATGTCATGCATTCAGTGAGGGGTGATTATCACCTGGGTTGCATTAGCGGCTGCCTGAGTACCAACGCTAAGTGGCATGTACTTTTGGCGGATTAAGTCAGAAACCATGGTAAAACGTAAAGGTAAATAGTGCCTAAGTAGATTTCTGTCAGTGAGTTTAGAATTCTGATTATGGAACAATGTAATATACACCTATTTAGTAAAAGTCGTGGAAGGATGAGGGTGTAGCTTTCAAAATGGCAGTTTTATTTTAATTACAAACTCAAATGCCAATTGGCCTAAGCATTTGGTGGATCTAGTGTTAAACAATGGTGTCACCAGACATATAAATGTTCTTGTTTTGTGCCTGAATGTATGCTGGAAAAACAAGCAAACATCTCAGCACAAGTTATGTGCAAGGTTAAGCAAACAGACCCCCCCCCAAAATATGTATTTTTGGAATTGGAATGAAAAAACTAGGGCTACAGCAAAAAGACCCAGGGCTGAAGCCCAGGCTTAGTGACGCCACTGTTTTTAAGTGCAGTATACTGTAGAAACATATTTGAAAAAAAAAAAAAAAAAACTATGCACATGCCTTGGTTTATTGCTCACAGTCTATAAGGGATCTTGTTTTGGCTTGGGGCAACAAAGTAGGTAATGAACAGGTCAGGGGGCTAGGTCAGTGGGACAAAGGACACGGTCATACTCTTTGTTTTTTCATTGTTCTGCAAAAATACAAGCCAACTGCTCTGGGAAGGCGGTGATCCCCTGGAATGATCCCATATAACCAGGGTCAGGACTTTAATTTGGCAAGCAGTGTGCTGAATATGAGACTAAATATTGCTTCCTGCAATTACAGAACAATTGTTTGAAGAAAAAAAGACATATCTTTTGATAGCAGACAATGTAAATAAGAATACATTTATAGCCATATAGGGGATTTTCATTGTCTTAAACATTGCACTTTGGTCCATGTGTTCTCTTAGTGTGCCCTCACACTGTTTGTCCAGTGATAGAGCACCTCATCTGTAGTTTTATTTTCCTGTCGTCCCAGCAACAACAAGTAATCCTGAGGGATTTAAACTTAATGAAGCTTATTGATTTGTTCCAGGAGGTTAGCAACAAGATTGAATGAGTTGTTTTGACACAGGAAAAGAGGTGATTGTGGTATGAGGGTGGACTGTGAAATGATTGTAATCTAGAGCCCAGGCATGGTGTTCATTTTCTTTTCACCTGGCTCGGCCTTCATTGATAGATCAATGAAAGCACATGATAGATGTAATGACCCTTTTACTTGCCTAAGTTTCACAGCGTGTCGGTACCACTTCAACAACACAAATATAGTCGCACTCGCAGAAACTCAACTCAGGGGACCAGTCATGCAAGAATATAAACATTGGGAGGATTCGACTGTCCCTTCTCCATTCAACTGCTCCTCCTCAAGATCCACCTGCCCTCACAACAGACATGGTTGCCGTAGCAAAAACATGCATTTTACTAAATAATGTTGGTAGCCCTATTGGTCAATCACAAGGCTGTTTTTTGTTACAACACCTTTGACTGACTAGTTTTTAAAAAAAAGCCCAATGATCATATGAACTGTCCCAGTTGACCATTACAACAACACAGCATTGCTCAAATCTTTGGAATGTTGCTTAAGCGAGCTCTGGGGTTTGTGGCAAAGGCAGTTTGCCAGGCCTCATTCTGGTGTAAATCCTTCACCTTCTATCAAAAGTTCAGCTATTATTACATGTTTGACACTGGTCGCTATGGAACCACTTGAAACTACGTTGCACAGTTTCAATCATCACCAGGGCACGTTGGATGGGTCTTGCCACAGGTGTAGCTTGAGAAGAAAATGTCTATGCAAAGTCTCTACTCTTGCCATGTTTAAACTCTAGCACCACTGCTTCTCTCTTTTAGCTGGTCTTCTACAAGCTGTACGGTATCTTGTCTTCTTACAGTGGCATCTGGGCCAATGGGAGAAACTTATGATACTGATTCATGCCATGACATATAACCAGAAACGTTTGCTTTGAGTAAAATTCGAAGAGTTTAAAGTAATTCCCACACAACAATTACATTGTCACAGAAGTGGGATCACTAACAACACAGATCCACATACATCTAGCTGACATCAGCCTTAGATGAAGAGATCAGATTCCCTTTATCATCTGGCGGAGGTCAGCTGCGCATGTGATAGATCAAAGGGAATGGAAACTGTCACGTGTTAAACTGTGGTAGCAGTTTCCTAGATCAGCCATTAATTGAGTGACATCAGACAATTAATTGGTATCCGAAGAAGCAAATCTGAACGCAATATAATAGGAAACTGTTTTTATATTTATGAATAGGGGAAGATGAAATTTGCAACTTTAGATCATCAGACAGCATTGACTCAAGCCAACAAAATGTCCCTGTTGTTTTCAATGCAAATATGCAAATACTACAGGGATCTTATATTTGAGAACATAGCAGTCCTAATTGATCCTGTACTGTTTTATCAATTTTAAATCATTTTAAATAACATGTGCCATTTACTTGTGAAGGAAGCTAGCTACGCTGCCATCATCAGTCACCAGGGAGTACGCTAACACCAGTTAGCCTAGTTTAAGTTGATTTAGTCACAAAGGAACGGTTAGTTACACATCTTTGGACTGAAGAATGTACAGTTGTTACTGTGAAAAATGTACTGTAACAACATGTTGTGTGGTATGAAATCATTCTTGACCTTGATCGAGACCTTTTAAATGTGTTAACCCATCACATTATTAATCTCTCGTTTGTGCAGGAGTTAATCTAAGAAAATGACTGCAAGATATTAAATAGCCAAATCAACCTGAATCTCTTATATTGTCCCCTACTTTTAAATATGCATATTTGACATGGACTGTTCCAACACTGCTTGAACGGCAATTGCATTCAAGTGCTACAGTCTTTGCAACATCATTCCAATGAGCAAACTATCTACCTACTACATTTTGCTGATTTATCATGAATATCTTGAGCCAACTTTGGTGAAGTGCTATCTGGGTAGGTGATTGAGTTCCAATAAAACAACTAGCTAACTATTCAGCTAAATATTGAGATCAAGATAGATAGCAGTGCTATCTAGCCGACTACATAACAGTTAACGCTAACAACAAGTCATGGACAACTTGGACAGGTCATGGTATTATTTTTCAGATATACAGTATGTTCACATTGCTAGGTTATGCATTGACCACCACATTACATAGCTTTATTGGGAACATAGGCTACAACAGAGTGCCTGGTATTCATGTAAGTTGAGCATTGTTCAACAGGTCAGTGCTAAAGCAACTGGATTTTGCCTCTAAGATTAATTCCAAATAGTCAATGAATTAATGTAACAAATGACTTTAATATATAGAGTATTGCAACTACAGTATAAGAATCAAATATAAAAGTTCCCTGGAAATTCATGGATGTTCTCCGGATGTTTGCAAGAGCAAAGATGCAGGCAAAAGGGTGGAACATGCAAAAGAGCTTCCCCAAACCTAGCTCTGGTTTATATCGCGATCAAAGGATGACAAACTATTCCTGAAGAACAGACCCTGTTTCAATTAGGGACACATTCCAAGAGTGGTGTCATCACGATAAGCAAGCTAGCTAGGCAATGGCAACCAAAACAGTTTGTCCCTGCATTCGGTATACCATTAACATTTACAGAACGATTGCCTATTAGGACAGAAATAAAGAACATAGGTATAAATGCCATCAATACTAAATCATGACATATCATTGAACATAGAATTGACAATTTTCGGTTCCTTCTGTGCTATAGGGCGGTCGTCATTCAGGCAGGCAATAAAAGCTTTCTTCGGAACAGGGACCATGTGGGTCTATTTGAAGCAGAACGAGACCTACAGACAGAGACGGGGAAGTTGAATATGGAGCTGAAAACTTCTGAAAGTTGGTCAGTGCACCCAGAGGGCACTGTCTGGAATGCCATCCGGCCCTGGTGACTTCTGAGGGTTCACGTTTTTAAAACTCTCCTCACATCAGCCGTTGTTAGGGACAGTAGTTATCCTGGGGTTGGTCCCCTCAAATCACGCCTAGAAAGTGTTGAGCTTGTCAGGGACAGAGGCGGCTGGACAAGCATCACTGCTATATCTTCTTTTGTATTCATCACTTAATGAACAGATCATTTTTTAAAAGATTCTAGGAGGTGTTTATGCTTTTACATCTGCCATATCTAAAAAAGTGAATGTACACCATCTGTGCCCTTAGCATCACATTCCTGCTGTCCAGTTGATTAAAAAAAAAATGATACAATATTTCCAAAACATCTTGAATAATAAAAACATCTAAAGTCTCCCTCTGTACCTGCTCCCCCTTCTAGTCCATTGTAGCTCCAGCGGTCAAAGTCACCAGTCTATTAGCGGCCACCAGCCCCTTTTCCATCAGCCAACCCGGGACAGTTGTTGTCTTGTTAACACAAACCTGTTCCCAATCCCATAATTATCATGGGTATCCGTTCCCTCTGCTCCCCTTGCCTTCGTGCTTGGTTGTATCATGTGACGTGTTTACTACTGACAAGCAGTTAGCTGTCGCTCTGGTTCCCAGCTCAGCCGCTTTGCTATATTTAATTTCTAAAGGCTGCATTTTGCGTAGTTTCATTTAAATGTATTCTACAGGCTGCATTTTACACATTTCCTTCTCCATGCAGTGAGCGTAGGTATGGGAGTAAATACACACGTTAAAATGGCTTCTTATTTCCCAATACTAATTTAAATAAATGTAGTTTTGAGCACACCCAAAAGTGTTTAAGCCGAAGGGAAAATAACAACTAATTTCAGAACATGTTAAAAATGCAAACAATTAAATTAAATTCATGCAACAGTAATAATGACATTTGATTTGTCTAGCCACCTATGTTTAAAAACATGTGCATTTTATTAATTTCTAAATGCTCAATCCAGTGGTGGTGCTGATTGTTTAGAGTGCCTCTTTTTAATGAGTTATATAGTCCTTGAGCACAGGGACAGTGTTTCAATTAGAAAGCTAATGAAATGAAATCATCATAAAACAAGGTTACCACTGTGGTGCAGCTGTTCATTTAAACAAATTACAATGAACACGTGAGGTATGGTTCTTTCATTACAGCCTGTGTAAAGACCAATGAGAAGAGAGTGTACCTTGGGGCACATCCAGCCCTGTCTTTTCTTTTTCTTGGCAGGGTATCTTCTCCTCACTAGGTGCTTCAGGGTGAGAGGCTGGAGGTGCACTTTACTGAGTTCTCCCAAGAGGAGCAATTAAAGATGTGTTAAGCTGTGTGGCTTAGTAATGCAATTGGTTAATCCAACACCTCATGATGATGACCAAAAATGTTAAGGTCAAAAGACAGAGCAGTCCTGCCCAACTCTGTGGAGACCGCAGAAGTCTATAATGTAATCCACGTCTGTGTTCTGGTTATGAAATGAGTACGTTTACTGAATATGAATGATGTATATATATATGGATATAGTTTTAAAAGAAGTACGTTATAAATATAAAGAGAGCATGTTGCTTTCGCCTCACAGATAGACCCAACCCACATGTCGATATAGTATACAGTAATGAGTTTAATTACTGTCACTGGTGATAAACCTGAGTGCACAATAGTTAATAGCACCCAGTGGTTTTAGTGTTTGCTGAAGCATGCATATAGATATCACCATAATGTAAAATGCACATAAAAGTAACCTGCACAATCTGTTTAATATTTACAGATGACAGGCATGGCATTTTTCTGTAAAGGAAACCTATCTTGAACTTTTACCTTTTTCCCAATTCAGTAACATGTTTTTCAAAGCAAAACTGATCATCTAACCGTAATTGAAATGCTGAGAAATGTTTGATTTGAGTACCATCCAAGCTAGAAATTACAAAAGTGTTTCTTAAAGGATTAAATATGTTTTCTTAGCATTTCAAACAAATATAAGCTGTAAAAGAGACCTCTATATTATCTTAAAATCAGACGCCAAATGCATTAATGCAGTTACAATATCTGACATCACCAATGTTGTTTATATAGTGAGGACAATAGTGGGACAATTATTGAACCCTGAGGAACACCTTTAAGTAACTCTTGGACCAGGTCGGCCATAGCGGCCTGAGTTCTATCTTTAAGATAATCATAAAACCATTGTCAGCCATCAGTGCCAATTCCTATGGCTAGTTGATAAAAGATTGTAGGATATTTGCGAGACAAGGGAGCCTAGAGATGGGGCGATAATTATCCAAATCACAACAGTCTCCTCCCTTATGTAATGGCAGATCAAAAGCTGCTTTCCACCCCTCAGGGATATTTCCTGTGCTTAATGTTGAATTGAAAATGTGAACCAGCAATGATAGGCACAGCTCACATTAATATGGTTCAAATTGTCAGCGCCTAAGGATTATTTGTATCAATGGCATGCAGGGCAGAAATGACCTCTGCTTCAGTGAGTTTCTGAAAACTAAAAACAGGATTACCATTTTCCAGGGAAAAGGTTGTAAAGCTAGATGAAAAATCAACTGACTGGCCAGAACCACAGTGGTCACTTTTCAAATAAAATAACAGCAGAGATTAAATGCTTATTAAAAACAAAACATTTATATTTTTTTAAAACTTTTTTTACTCAATTCAGCGAATTTACATTTATCCAGAATTTTGCAGAACTCCAGTAGCACTAAGGAAGTAATTCGATTTTGCCTTTGACAACTGCAGTACATTTATTTCTCAATTGCCTAAAAACCAGCCAATCAACTGTAGCACTTGTTATCCTCGCTAAGGCCCAGGCTTGATTCCTATGCAGGAAAACATTTGATAATTCAGGAGGGAACCAAGAATCCTTTTGATTTCTTACTCTGTGATTCATAAGTGGGCATAAATATAGACAGAGAAAGCAGTGCAGTTGCATTGGGGCCCGTGGAGGTTGCGGGTCCTCTAACAACGCGTTGGGCAGTATAAAAGGGTATGACTGTATGCTTGTTATGTTGAGACTACAAAACAGTTGACAGTTACTAGCCTATTTTTACATACAACAACCATATTGGATGGGTAGGACATTTAATCTGAAATCTTCAGTTAATGAAAGATATCGGCTAAGTTGAAAGAATAACATACCTTGCTACAGAGGACCATGTCAGATTTTTTTATGCGTGGAAACTTACATTTCATACACATTAACCAATGCATGGCCTTTTCAAAAGCTCACCATAAGTGGGTAAAGCCAAGGGCTCCAGGTAGGGGGAACACCTCCTCGGATGATCCCAACCATTCCCATTCAATCTGGGTGGCCTTTTGCTAAGGGTTTAATTTGAGTCTTCAGACTGGTCTTATCTGTCGTAAAATCCCTCACATGAAAATATTCAATTTTGGGATGATCAAACATTATATTTAAACAGAATTTCAATGAAGTCCAACTTTTGTATCAGGCTTCTAGCGTTCAAATGAATTATTCTGATTCCAGTGCTATGGGAATTCATATCAGATGGAGAATCCAAGGCAGCACCTGAAGCTGCACTGGATGAGCAATAAACCGTCAAGCTATTGGCAGGGCTGAATTTTATGGGGACAAGATTGCTACCAACATGTGAGTAGTATTCACAATACAGTAATTGGATAATAATCTAGGAATTGCACAGAGGTCGTTAACTGTAGCTTATTCAATATTTGCAATTGAGGGACTAATTAATGAAACTGGGAGAGGGGCACTACACAGTCTGTTAGAGGAGCGTACAATCCCAGAATTGAACCCCCAAAGACATACAATGTTAGGTATCAAAGACATCATCTTGCCATCAGTTTTCACAAGAATCCCAGTGCCTTTAGAGCTCACACTCAAAACAGCAGTGGGCCACTAGCATACTTCACAGTGGGGATGGTATTCTGTTCACTAAAGGCCTTGTTGACCTCTCTCCAAACATAGCGCTTACGTTATATCATAAAGCAATATGTTGGTCTCGTCACTCCAAATTAGTGTGCCAGAAGCTATGAGGCCGGTCAAGGAGTTGTCGTGCATATTGTAACTGGACTTTTGTTTAGTATAGGAGCTGTAAAGGCATCTTTTTAGCAACATGATTATGCAGCTAATTTTTGTTTAAGTATCTTCATATTGTGCTTCATGAAACACCATCTTTTGGTGCTACGTCTTTTTCCATAGCAGCCCGTATTTCTCCTTAAGTCTCCTGTTGGTTTTCCCCTTGTATCTCGAACAATAGTTCTGGCAGTTTTGGCTGAAATTTCTCTTTGTCTACCTAACCATGGCATCAATATATCCCTGAATTTTCCACTTCTTAATAAGTGATTAAAGGGCACCGACTGGTATTTCGGGTATTTTATATAATTTTCCATCTTTATAAAGATACATTAGATTGTTACTAAGGTCTTTTGACCATTCTTTTCTCTTTGATAAGTGTCATGTGGGTGACTTCTGTTATCATTATGATTTAAAAAGTGGAAATACAACTTTGTGATAGGAAATGGGTTCATATGAACACTATCCTTAAATAAAATATTTAGTTTTTGCATGATCAGTCATATTTTCAAAATCAATGCCAGATTTTCACCCTTTCTGCCAGGGTATGCAAAATTATGAGCACAACTATACTCTATTGATACCAGTCGAATTCAAAGTGAGTAATTTATTGAAATATGAATATACTCAAACTACATTTATAAAAAGGAAAGTGTAGTAAAATGAAAATGATGTAAAGAGGATGAAATAAAAAGTAATAAGTTCGATGTCCTGAATTACACATGGACCATGGTAGTTGAAAATAAGACTTATTTAAAATATCAGGAAAATAAAAGGCAATGGTTAAAACAAAATCTGAGTAAAGTAGACTAAAACAGATTAGAATAAACAAACAATGTGCTCAATGAGGCATCTGTAATGATCCTACTGATGTGTTCAATAACAGTAACACTACCATTGTGGCAAAAGCTAATAGAAATATTTGACAGGAGAAAATTTGTAAGTGAAGTGGAATGATTTTAATACCAAATAGGATAACACACATTGGTCATCATAAATAGGAAGTGTGTTTTATTAAATTAAATTGCTCTTCATGAGAACACATGTATTTATTTGTATTCTTAAGGCAATGGGATCAAAAAGATCCTGGCAGCAGATAAAACCTATAATATCATTATAGAATCAGGTAAACACTGTAGGTAGTCAAGAAAATGTTTTTTAATAAGATGATAGTCCTGATAATAATGTTTGGGCCAAAACGGTCAGTGGACCACAAAGTACCTATAAGGAACACCTTGAAAATTATGGTTAAATCTTAAATTGCCATCCTTTGGTCAATTCAAATTTCAGGTTGTCCGATAATATGATTTGTCACACTTAAAAAAATATAAAAAGAAGCTGACCAGTGGGAAAGTGGAGGGGGTCTGCCATCATCAGTTCTCCTTAGCAGGAGTTGGTCCTAGATTTAAATAGTTAGGCCAATCACGCAAGACATCAGATGACTGCCCTCTCAGACAGGAGCTCATAAATAAAGGGTAGGCCTATTGTATTAAAATGTTGAAACAAATTCACATGGATTTTCTGCAAAGGGACAGACCATAGTGGGGGAATAAAATCTGTTGTGGATATGCTCCATGTTTCAATCAACTGGACAGAATAAGATCTGTGGAACAACATGCAATAAACTTGTTCTTACAGATCCATACTTGACGTAACACTTTGTTCATTCTCACACTTCGATAATGCATCCATCATTTAACAAGGTATGTTAATCAAGAACTAAATAAAGTCCATTGTGAACTTGTCCCTTGACAAGCTTCCTATGATTGTATGACCATTATGTACTCATTTGTTTTTTGGTCTCCCAGTATCAACCTCTTATTCCCAGGTGATCTTGTTGTCTCTAACAACATCTATGTTCCTCTCTGGTGATCCTGAATAACATCCACTCATCAGTACCTCCCCTGCGCTGTGATCGATATTTCAGACGCCGCTTCCTATCACTGAAACCC